>JAIPRN010000438.1:0-49589 GCA_025469175.1 Geopemphigus sp. TES_GeoC_2020 | reverse complement strand
GCTTCTTCTTTGGTCTTCCTCTTCTTCCTTCCACACTCAATTTCATAACTGTTCTTACTGCTTCCGAATCTTCTCTCCTCATAATATGCCCAAACCATCTAAGTCTATTCTCCCTCATTTTGTCCATAATCGTCGCTACTCCTATGCTTCCTCTTATATATTCATTTCTTATCCTATCTTCTCTTGTCACCCCACTCATCCATCTAAGCATTCTCATCTCGACTACGCTCATTCTCTGCTCTATTTTCTTATTCACCGCCCAACACTCTGAACCATACAACATTACTGGTCTCACTACACTCTTATAGAACTTGCCTTTCAGTCTCATTGGAATTCTCTTATCGTACAGGACACCAGACACTTCTCTCCATTTGATTCACTCACACCTAATCCTATGCTTCACATCCTCATCAAACCTTCCGTTCTTTTGTACGAAAAATCCTAAATACTTAAAACATTCAACCTCCTTTATCTCATCCTCATCTATTGTCATTCCACTTCTCGTTTCATCTACTTGTTCCTTTTCCTCAAATTTATACTCTATATATTCTGTCTTACTTCTGTTAATCCTTAATCCCTTCGCTTCCAAAACTAATCTCCACACGTCGAGTCTTTGATTCACTTTCTCCCTACTTTCCTCTACCAACACAATATCATCCGCGAACAACATACACCATGGTACCTCCCCCTGTATTTCCTTTATAACCGCATCGAACATCCGATTTGTTTCTGTTGGATTATCACAAATATAGATTTTTGAAGCCCATCGAATGACTTAAATGCACACAATAATTAATATATATTATTAGAAATTACGAGAATGTTAAAATCCTTGTTAGATTAGTGCTCGATTGAGATGAATATGTTGATGAACATGTTTATGAGCTATATAACTCGTTTATGAGCGCGTATGTTTATATGTGTATGGAGGTTTTAATTAATAAACTAACACCGAGAGAGATTAAGAAAAACGTTTTCGATACGACTAATAATTTCGAAATAAAATTAATATTTTTTCGGAATAAACTTCTATAAAAATACAAAAATAATCTAATAGCAAACAGTTTATTAGAACGTATATGCTTCACAATATTACGAAACACGTTTACGGCAGGTATAAAATGTATATTTAAACGTTATTAACAATATTAAACGCATATTTAAAAGTCCGCGAAAGCTATGTGTCAACATAAATTTCGATAATTTATAGCAGCGGTGTCTTAGAATTTTCACGGCATTTTGAATTTATCTACCCGTACTTTAAGTTCGTTCAGGAAATCATTATTGAAATTATTTCCATTGGATATTATTGGCTCTTGTTTACTCAAAGGCGACAATCTTTTCGGGAGGTCGGCTATTTTTATATCGACGCGCGATTGTTGACACTTCCATTTCGGCGATAATGTTGGCAACGGTGGTGTCTTAGAAACAAAAAGATTTTTCTGCAGCTTATCTGACTTGGGTAGTGATACCATATTTCCTTGTTTATCGATCCAGACAGGGGTCGCGTGCTCTATGGTGGGCAAATTGTACATTTTCACTTTCACCATTTTCCGTACCGTTGAAACGCCTAAATAATAACATATTTTTAAATGAATTTATAAATTTGAAAAAAAATCGTCGCGTTCGAAAAAGCGAAGGCTAATTAGAATTATTTAAATACAACTATGATACTAATGCGAACAAAACTAAAATGGCGTCGTAGCGTTTATTATTTTATAAAATAAACTAATTTCGCTATAAATTAAATTTTAATCGATCGTTAATTAAATATTTGTCCAAATCGATTAATACGAATTTCGGAATATATATTTAGGGAGAAACATGACTTAAATATAAACTTTAAACGATTAAATAAAATATTACGGCTATAGATTATTAATTTTTTTGAATAACGTTCGTATAGTGTTTTCATTTTTCAAGTTTCTAATCTAAAATCTGGAAGTTTTGATAATAAATGTATCGAAATGTTTTAAATTTCCTTCATCCTCGTAATTGTTTTTTTTTTAAATCGTCATCCTTGGGCGTGGTGTTTTAGCATAAATTTAAGTACTCGTACGTACGTTGCTACTTGAAACGTTTATGAAATAAAAATAACAATTTGATACGGCATTATGCAGAAATATGTTCTCATTTTGAACGGTACATACATTTTAACGAAATGGACAAAATTGTTCATAATCGTAAACGGATGTTTAGGAATAATAGTGGCTCGGAATAATAAAAAAAAGGCAAAGCTGGAAACGCGTTCACCGTCGTTGAATCATATCATTAATAGATACTAATGGTGGTACGCAATGAGTATAACGAAAACAATTTAAGAAACCTGTAAACACAAATTTCGCAAATATATTAACCGTAATTACTGGAAATGCCAAAGTTGTCCATTTCTATGTCCACGGCATTTCCGAAGTAGAGTGTAGTTTAAATGTGTAATACTGGATGAAAGTGACTGAAAAAAATGAAACTGCACGTTCGCAAGTAAAATTTACTATACTGTAATGTGTAGCGACTATACCGACTGATTATATCTGGTGACACGGATTCAATTTACCAAAGATTATTTACGATAATATGACGACGACCGTCGTTACTCTCAGGCATTTTTTAAGGACAACCGGCAAAATAATCGCGGGAGTTATAATTCAAATATCGAATATATAGCGATGTTGTAATAAAAGCAAGTTGTAATGTATCTAATATTCGAAACTTTTAATTGAAAGATCGAAGAAATAGCGTAACATTCAGTAGAACACAGTCTTTTGGATGTGAAATTTCTTTGGGAACGAAAAACAATAGCCCTAATAATACATATTCGGGTTTTGTGAATAATTTAATTTTATGGTCCTAATAGAACACCCCATGAATTATTAATATTTCAATCGCGTAAAGTTAATGAGGCTAACCCGATTGTTCCATAAGTTGTATGATTTTTTGTGATGATTAGGTTGATACGATAACTTTTATAATAATTTGTCCATAAGTATTCGCCAATAAAAGATATTATTAACATAACATAAACAATCAACCTTTTTCTTTAACCAAAACAAATTAAGTGGTTTTTTATAACGCCTTGATAATGTTTAAAATTGATTATTATATGTTTTGTTTATTAGTATTACTCGTAATACTTGAATTATCCATATTGCTGTAAGTAACATATACAGATATATCTTATACAAAATATAACCAGATGCACAAGTACCCTTAACATCATGGAAAGCTTCTTTAAACATCTTGTACAGATATTTATTCATCAATTTTTTGTTACTTCTCACAAATATCTCGCATAAAAGAAAAACCCAAATTCCAAATTATATTATCAAGATTTTGTTTGAAGTTGAATTTTATAATTTGTATTTGATTTTTATAGAGAATAACGCAATGATAATTACCGATTTGATATTGTCATAAATTAAAACAAAGAATATACAGCGAATAACTGAATGTGAAAATATGACCAACTCATGTTGAGTTTTACTTAAAAAATATAGAAAAAAAGGTTTTTGAAAGAAGCATAACAAATATATTTCGTTATATTGGCCTATTCTATTTTTATTTGATAAGTCTTGGTTTGGCTACAGAAAGAAGATTTGTTAGGTACATAACAAGTACATTATATAATAATTATGACAAAAAATGCACTCCGAAAGTATATAAACAATAATTTGGCATGCAACAGTTATATTACTTATTTCGATGTTAAATACTTTAAAAATTAAAAATAATAAAACATCAAAAGCATAAAGTTATACCACCTTAAAATACACAACGTATACATTGATAATTCTTACCCTGTATCAAAAAAACAAAAAATTGTTTTCGTATATTGAAAAACTTATATAAACATAAAAATAAAGCGATTAACCAATTTGAAAAACTGAGTTTGGATTATTTTATCACAGTCTTATGTTGTAACAGTAGAATATGTATTAAAAACTTAAATTCTAAAAAATAATATATATATATAAAAGATTTTTAATGTTTTTGACAATATTACAAAGATTAAACTAAAGATTTGGTATTACAATATTATTTTTGACACTCATTGTAATTATGAATATGAAAAGTAAACAATTGACTAGCCTCAGTATTTTTGTCATATGTCTATCTATCCAACGTTATTTTTTGCAATAAATTTGATTATTCCATCACGACAAAAAAAAATATTATGTACATACCGTGATAACAATAATTAAATCTAAATGAGTATTCTGTAGTATCAGAAATATTGTTGTTTGAATAAAATTATACAACAAAGTGATAAAAGAAGCAATAGTTAGAAGAAATTTGTTAAACTAATACAATATAAAACAAATATTTATTTAAGTAATGAAATTTCCAAAGAACTAAATATTCTCATAAAATGTTGATCATATAAATTTTAATTTTTCATTAAATATAAATCAAAAATTGAATTGACATGATAATTTTTTCTTTATATTTTAACCACATTTACTACTAATTTGGTATTTTATTAAAACAAATTTGGCGAATGAAGTCCATAAATGACAATTTTTGTTTATACGTTTTTAAATTTTTTGAAACTAAATAGAACTAAATATTTATGTTATAAAAATATCTATCCAAATTATTATTTTATATTAAACAGATGCTAAAATTACTGAACAAAAAATTATAATATTTACATTAATACGCTGCATATGTTCACGTTGTATGTAATTCTCTTTATACTTATAACTTTACTGTAAATTAATACATAAAAAAGCATATAATACTAAAAATTGTAATTATATTATAAAAATATTAAGTATTTTATCCTGACCACACATATTTTTTTTAACGAATTGTTTAAAAAAAACATCATAATTGTCATTTATGGATTATCTTAGAAAAATTAGATTATGTTTTTGTTACAAAAAATAAACATAATAAAAATTAAATACATTGATACAGATCATTAAAAAGTATTGTTATTTGATATAATTACATACTTATTTTAATAATAATAATAATAATAAATGGTAAAATGATGAAAATTTCCAATTTGTTAACACTAAAAATTGTCTAACTTAAAATAAAAAACAATATTATAACTTAACATAAAAATAATAAACAATAATTATGTATGTATGTCTACGTATATATGTGTATGTGTATGTGTGTATGTACTTTCATTTATTTCTAACTGGAAAATAACGCACTTGTTACTAATAAAATAGTAAAAAAACAAGAATGAGAAATGTGAACAGGACATTGAAACTAGTGTATTTAATCTACACATATACATTTTAAAACCTTAGTGTAATTTGTTTTTAATTTATACTGTAATTTTTTTATTAGCAAACAATTTACATTACATCTACAAAGAACTCACAAGGATTCCCCATTGCCATACGGAATGATTGTTGACTAGCTGATAGATCAGTTGGTACATTTGGTGGAGCCATTACTTGAGATTTTTCTGAACCACTAGATTTATCCACAGTAGATGGTGCAGTAATTGGATTTTGTTGAGCATTACCTCCTCCACTATGGTCACTCATAGCTAATCCTATATTTTGCTTCATTATATCAGAACCAGACCGACTACCACCTAAAAACAATAATTAAATAAATTACTGACAGTGTTTATTTTTGTACAACCTAACCAGATTCTTTTAGTTATAATTTGTAGATATTTGGATTAATGAATTATAGCGATTTTCATTGCCAAAAGATTGGATGGAAATTAACTTATTTTAATTGAAAGTTTAAAAATTGAATAAGACAAATCTTGTTTTTATATTCAAATTTAAAAGCATAAGAAATCAGTCACTATCTCATATTTTTTGACTGCCTATATTAACAGATAATTATATAACAAAATCATAGGGCGCTAATTTTCGTAGTTTTTAATTTAATGTTAATGTCAAAATTTGGAACATTTATTTTAAGAACATCTCATACATATTTTTTGAAAGTTGTCAAAAATGTAATCATATTATAATGTAATATTAATTTAATTATAAAAAATATACATCTTATTTCACTACATTAATAAAATAAAATGTTTACCTGAACCACTTTCATCTTTATCAAACAAATAACGTGGCGGTTCACCAGGGTAATTAAATGGCATTGGTGAAGAATTAGGATTAAAAGTTCCTGAATATGGCATATCCCAAGCACCTCGATTGGCAACACTTACATTATCAACTGGATCACCTTCTATTTTCATTTGATCCATGCCTACATATTAATATTCAATTGAATACCAAAAGACTTTATGCAACGTTTTAAAAAAAGCATACCTGCAGAAAGTAGATCACCAAATACATAATAACACTGTTCAGAAAATGTAGTTTTATTAACAGTATGTTTAATATAACCAGCTTTGAGCATATGCGATGCATATTTTCGTGCTTCTCTACGATCTTGAAAACCTTCTACATGTGTCTCCAACCATTCAACCACATCAACACCTTAATATAAATTAATTTATTATTTATATAATAATAATATATATGCGACAGTTTTTTATTTTTACAAACCAATAAAAGAGTTGGGTATAATAATTTTGAGCCACATTCTATCCCGGATTTCTAAACCAGAATCAAGTCTAGCCATAGCTCTAACAATACTAAGCATATCAGTACTACGGATGTCCAATTGGATATCTTTAAACGTACTAGCTGAAGCAGCATTAACTGTAAACAAAAAATGTAAAGGGTCATTTTTATATTCCAATTCAACTCTTAAATAGTAGTAAATTTATAATGTAAAACATTAACATACTTTCAGTTTCTGCCATAGTAGACACTAAAGAAGAACTTGTTGATGTTACTGTTGATACTGATGGTGGTCGGAGAGGATAAGTTTCACCTAAAATATAAAAAATATTTGCATTATATGTAACGCAATAAAATTTACAATAAAATTTTACCTCTCATTGCAGCAGTATGAGCTACCCATGCACCAGGATCAATAGGTCGAACTGGTTCAGTTCGTGGAATAGTAAAATATGACTTTGGATTTGGGTCCCAACATTTTGCTACTACTAATTTAATTGGTCTATAACAAAAACACAAATTAATAATTCGATTAAATCCTAAAATGACTTTAAAAAAAGCAATTTAATTATTTCTTTTTATTTTAATTCAAATTATATAAAGAAAAATTAATTTTATTAATATACAATTACTTAAAAATTTACTAAGAAAATGAAATATTATTATTCTAATACTCACCCAGGTGTTTGTACCACATCTCTCAGCACACGGACAGCATGGTCATTTGACATATTTTCAAAATTAATGTCGTTAACTTGTAGTATCATATCACCAGGTTCAATTCTACCATCTAATGCTACTGCACCACTAATATTAAACGTTTTATATTATTAAAATTGAATTGTAAAAAGACAATTTTTTGAGCGTTACTAATTGACTTTTTCTTTCACTTGTTGGCTTCATTCAAGATTGTTATATTATTTTGAATTTAAAAATATTGATATAACATCGCATTAAATAAATGTATTCTACACAAAATGTGGTTTACAAGTGTTTTTTTTATTTTAAGAAAATTTCATATATCTTTATGAAAAAATATGTAAATATTTTCAGAATAATTCAGATACAGTTTAATGCAACTAGTAATCAAATTTAAAGCAACATAAAACTACAACTCTACATTACTTTAAAATAAAATTAATATTGTGTTATTTTTCAAAATACGAACATTCAAATTTTAAACGTCGGATGTCAAGTTTCATAATTTTAAAATATAATATGGTAATATTAATTATGTCAACAAATTATCACAACTGTATTTTAGTTCAAAATGGTTTTTTGGAAAATTAATTTTTAATACATAACAAAATTGAAAATTGTTATTATTAAAAAAAATAGTTAATAACTTTTTTTGTTTTTACTTTTTACACATTTCTTTTATTCAGAAAATCAAAAAATATTTAGAGAACTACTTATGTATGTCAAATGTTTGTTTCAATAAAATCTTTTTGACTAACCAATTAAAAGCCAAAAAATGTATCATAGTAACATGATGTACATAAGAAACTAATTTTTTTAAATAAAATAATGCTAATTAAATATTAATTATTGTACTATTTTATACAATGGATTTTTCATAATTATGTTGTTTTTATTGATTTTATTTTATTAGACATATATATTACAACATAAAAAATGATTTAAAATGTTTACCCTTTCATGATAGATCCAACATATATTCCACCATCTCCACCATTATTACTCTGCCCAACAATAGATATTCCCAAAAAATTTACAGAATCCATGTTTAATGTTACAGTAATTATATTCAATGACATGCTGGAATCAGTAACTGATGAGAAGGAAGATGTACGACACATTCCTCCTGGACCAGTAGGTCTTTGGTGTCTCTTACGCCTTTGTTGGGTTCGGCGACGACCACCACCAGCTAGACGTTGCCATTCTATATATAAACAAATTAATTTAATATTTTCTTTTTTTACGTATAAGTTTTTTTATTTTATACAATTTATATAATTTTTTTAAAAATATTTGAATGTATTAAAAGAAAAATATTTTTATATTTACTTATTTAAACAAAAGTTTGTTATTAATTTTAATCAATATCTAATAATAATTGTAAAAATTGTTACCAAATATTGTAATTTAGTATGTTTGGTTTTATATTAAATTTATTTCTTTATTTCTTTAAATAACATATATGTAAATAGATCTTTAAAATAATTACTTTAATAAATGCATAGAAATTTACCACTTGAAACATTAGTAGCTCGTCCAGTTGTTGTTGTAATACGACTTGAAGCATCATCTTCATCAGATTCTAAAAAGCTTGTAGTTTCTAACTCTGAACTTAACATCGAAGATGAACCATATGGCCTGTGTTGTTTAGGATGGCCATTCATTCCCAAACCATTGTACTTAAGAAACTTTGGATTTGCTAAACGATGGTGATTATCACGAACCATATGATGATGTCCAGGTCGTATAGAACTTGAAATTGATGATTCTGTATCAGTACATGTTCCAATTTCTTCTTGGTGTATTCGTGATACTTTTCCAACTCTGAAAATCATAAAAATAAATATGTAAATAATAATTTATTTTAATAAAATATGTATATTTTTAAAATTATATTATCAATGCAGTAACAAGAATTTGAATTTTTTATTCAAGTTTATCTAATAATTACTATTTTAATTATAATTTTATAAAAAAATATAAACATAAAAAGTAATTTTTGGTACTTTTATTGGTAATGGTAAAATATTTAAATGCATAATTGATAATTTTATAATATACAAATAGTCCTTTTACTAGAAGAATAGGTTTAATATATACAATTGATTAAAAAATTATATGCTATAGAGTGAAATATTTTTTTAAGATTACAAAATAATTAGTAATTAAATTTAATATTAATATTTTACTACATAAAATAATAGTTCTAATTAATTACTTATTTTTAGATAATACTAACTGATTATCGCCATGAGTCCTATGAGTATGGTGACCAGAATCTGTGCCTTGAGAAGTACCATCCGAAATATTACTTCCTTCAGCTGCAACTAACTGAAATTAAATTAAAAATAATAAATTATTATAATAATAGAC
This sequence comes from Geopemphigus sp. TES_GeoC_2020, assembly GCA_025469175.1. Classification (NCBI taxonomy): domain Eukaryota; kingdom Metazoa; phylum Arthropoda; class Insecta; order Hemiptera; family Aphididae; genus Geopemphigus; species Geopemphigus sp. TES_GeoC_2020. The sequence goes on along the minus strand of JAIPRN010000438.1, from coordinate 40,005 downwards.
GCTACTCTACAATTATATTAATTAGGTATCAATTCAATAGACTAATAATGAAGTATATATTTTGGTGTTACAATCAATAATATTTAACTTACCCATGAAACTACACGACCATTAAAACATGGCAATGGAGAATCATCTTCTACAATTTCTTCTTTAACAACTCTGAAAACAAAATTAGGAAAATATTGTGGATAATGCAAAGGTAATTATAATTTAACATAAAAATTAAATTAAAAACCTAACAATAAACATACAATTTACAGTATAAAACACGTTGATATTAAATTTCATTTTATAATTAATTATGTTTTATTTAAAGCTTCATTGATTGATCATTGGTAGTAAGAGGTATTTCAAATATAAGAATTTTGTTTGAAATTATTATTAATGATAGACAAAATATTTAAGTTTACAGTTTTTAAACCATATTAATATATATATTAACTGTCTTCAATTACCTTTGTTAAGAACCCCTTGTTTTAGCCATAGGTATTTAGTGAAGAACTTTATGACGACAAGTAATGTATATGATATGTACGCCTAGACAGCAATAGAGTCAGTAAGCAAGTTGTGAACAGACCAACTTTGTATGTCTTAACCTTCTTCTTCCTCACTTTTATCCCAGCTATTTAGAGTTGGCCACCTTGGTCCTTAACCTCCGCTTGACCTGATCTCCCACATCATTCTTATATATAACAGTAATCATCATATCATACTCAATCACATTCAACCACTTCTACTTTGGTGTCCTATTAATCCTTAATTCCTTCTATTCCAGAGCTAATCTCTACACGTTTTGTCTTTGATTAACTTCATCTCTATTTCTTCCTGCCAACATTATATCGTTCGCAAATAACATACACCATGGTACTTCCCCTATCTCTTGTAATTTCATCCATTACTACAGAAAACAGATAAAGGCTTAAAGCCAATCCCTGGTACATGTCTACTCTAAACTTAAAATCTTCAGTTTATCCAGATATACTTTTAACACTGATACACACTCCTTCATACATATCTAATACCACATTACTATATGTTTTTGGGATTCCTTTTCTCATTAACACCCACTTTAAAACTTTTCTTGGCACCTTGTCATAAACTTTTTCTAAATCTATAAACACCATATAATAATTTTTTGTCTTCTCCCCCTTATGTGTCATAGTATAATACTAATTATTTTTATTCTACTGTAATACTTAATTTAAGTAATAACATTTTAATAAAATAAAATAACAAAGTCAACCAAAGTTAAATCCTGCATTAAGTTGAATATCTCTTTTAGAATAAATTCATATATATATAACCCAATAAACTTGTATGAAACTAACCAGAAACAGATTAACGGATTAGTGTCAAGGATCCAACCTTACAAGATATAACACCTTATATGTTAAGATTATATTTGTCAATAAAATATTATCTAAGTCAAAGGGTAATTTTTGTAATTATATTTACAAATTAATATATTATATTAATAATCATTGTAATAAATTAACACAATTACATAGTTGTACCTACATGGATTATCTACTAATCAAATCATCATCTTAACTTTTATGTTAGTTAAATATATCGCAATATGTGATAAGTAGGAACATTTATTTTTATAATGTATATTTAGATAGTAAATAGTAACGAAATAATTCAATTGTTCGTTCGATGGATGTCACTATTATTTTTGTTCTTATCACTAACCCAAAGTCATCGTCCATGGACTTGAAGAAAAATTTGTAGTTAGGCCGATTGAGAACATTTTTGAAATCAGCTAGTGTTACTTTGTCGGCCGCAATCGGTAGCTTAACCAAATACGGCGTGTCCTCGTCATCAATGTGATAGATCACTTTGGTCTCTTCCATTATCTGTCCGTCCGGTTTACGGCGTATAAAAACACTACAGTCACCTACAAAATAACGTTATCACTCGTGACGAACATGCACTCGTCACAGATCAACCACGATCGTTGTTCTCTCGGATACGCAGTGCCATGCCCTGAATCAGGATTCCGTCACCCATTCGCGTAACAATCACAACAGGCCCGTGACACGATACTACGTAAACACTCAATTGTAGACAATGTTCAATGCTGTTGTCGCCCCCGTCAAAGAGAAACGCACAATGACAGTGGTTACTTCACACGCGCATGCATAGATGATAGGAAGGAAGGAGGGGAACGGCACATAAATAATCTTTAATGATGCATCGCTCTCACACCGCACCACCACCCCATACCAAAACCGTGGTACTGTTGTAGCTTGTGCTGCTGCTGCTGCTATTCCTGGTACACCGTTCGCCAGTCACCGATAGACCGAATTGATTAGTCCAGAGCAATCGTTGAGCGATAGAACGTCGCCATATTGAGTTTGATAATAAAACAGCAGCGGCTGCGTTGTCCATGTATCCGACACAGCCGTTTTTCTGTACGCCTATAGAGTTGGCCTTATTTCGTGATTGGCGTGGGGGAATGTTATTATTAGTGTACAGTATAGCAACAGTTCGAAGTCGTCTGTATTGGGTATGATTGTAGTGTAGATATACATTTATCTTTGATAATACGCGTGCTTTAATTCTTATCGTTTTAATAAAATTAAAAATAATATTTGAAGCAGAATGTTATATGAATATGTTATTATGCGTATTATTTTATTTAAACCAATAAAAAGATAATGCATTTGTAAAATATATTTTTTAAACCTTGTAATAATAAATATGAAACAATTGCCAATATGTATCTATGTATTCGTTTTTTTTTCATAAGTTATCGGATCTGATATTCATTTCTGATTTTTTCATCATCAAAACCAAAAGTTTAGGTAACGGAATCGCAGAAAATTGTACAACTTCATAATTACATTACCGAGTTATTTATCTCGTTTATAAATCACTCCAATTTTCGTTTTTATTGAATTTAATTGTTGCGTTAGAGATTAATATCAATAAATACTAGATCGATTTTACTGATAATCGTTACATCAATAAATTGGTCATATATACTTCCTGAAATACTATATGTGACTGAACTACTTCTTGTCAAGACAATTAAGGAATAAAAATACATGAAAAATTATTAATAAAATTGATGACTGTCTGTAATTAAAGAAATTAATAACGAGTATTTTCTATTGTCTAAATTACGTGTAACAATAATTTGGTTTTTTACAACTAGTAATGATAGAATAAAAGGTTTGGATACGAATTAAATTCGTTATAAAGGCTACTTCAAATTCATTATTACATTTTAAATTTTTATTCCTATACATTTCTTTCAAATTTTGTACCTTGTATACGAGTATTTTCAATACTTAATTTTTAAAATTATTCTTAACCACAAATTTAGTGTTCAAAATTTGATAACGCTTAAAAACTAAAAGAACTTATTTTCATTAAAATATTTAAATTCCGTTTTTGGGTAAATTATTAAAAATATTGGAAGACTAAAATACAAATAATCTACTTAATACACAAAATTAATACCATTGGTTATAAATAATACAACAATATTACATTTTATAATCAACGCTCATCTGGTTATTATCAATAATGTTATCACGCAGCCAATATTTAGAAAAATAATTGGTTTTTGTAGTTCTTTTATTTTCATTTTCACATATTCTTTGTTGTATTATAGCTATTAATATTTCTTTTATGTTTTCTTATATTATATTTAATTTTCCACGTAATATTTCATTTTGTATAGTATTTATTATACATTATGCCCTTAAACTTCATTTAAAGCAACCATACTTTTATTTACAATTTATGAATATTAAATTTTTCGTTTATATTATATTTTTTGTTATTTTTATGTATCTCACCAAAACTTTTAATAAAGTATGTCTGTTAGGTCATATATATCCAAACACTAAATTTTCCATTCATCCGATCGTAGTTATGCAGTAAGTGTTACAATATATATTTTAAAACAATTATCTACCATCATTCATTATTTAGGAATTCTTTTTTTTCAGATTTCAATCTGAAGAATTATATGAAACAAATTAGACCCAATATATACTTCAGAAATGATAGTAAGTTATAATGAGGAAAATTAATAAGATAATCTAACTATAAGTAATGATTAATATTTATTTTTTAGAAAATCGTAAATTATTTGATTTTAGTCTGCTATCATATAATGTATTGGCACAAGAACTACTAGAAAATAATGCTTTTTTGTATGACTGGTCAAATAGACATGTGTTAAATTGGAACTATCGAAAGGAACTATTGTTAAATGAAATAAAAGAGTTTAATGCCGATGTAAGTATGCATATAATTATATTTTTATTAAATTTTGAATAAACTTGGACATTTAATTTTTTAATTTTTATATTAAACTATATATTCCTAATTGTATTAAATATCGAAGAAAAATCAATGACAAACAAAAAATGTTTATTCTAATAGTTATTGATGAAATGAACAAGTATTCTTTATGGCTTGATTATATATAAATTATCCCATTCGTGTAACCAATATTAAAACTATTAATTATGTTTTAAAAAGATATTCTTTGTCGTTTAATTAAAAAGACTTTATTATCTTATTAAGCAATATTGAAATACATACCTACTTATAAATAAAAATGTATTATTAAATTTATGTAATATTATTGAATTGTTTATAACGAATTATAATTGTTTTAGTAATTTATGTATAATAAGTGAAATAAATATTACTATACTTAGTCATACAATCAAGAGATTTTATTCTACATATGTCTGACAATGACCCCAACAATACCAATTTTCATTTGCTTGTGAATTTTTGCTGTGTTATGATTTTTTATAATACTGTAGAAATATTTAAAAATACATTTTTTATTTTATCATTGCAATTTTGAATTTTTAAATCTAAACAAAATTATTTGTTTTCATATAAACTATATTATTTATAAATTAATCTAGTTATATATTGAATAACTGCTTATTAGATTTAACTCTTGTATAGCATTTAAAAAACGAAATTGACATTTTTTTCATCAATTTGTCATTTTTAAAAATAATTAAATATTTAACAAATTTGACTATATAAATAATAACCTATTTTTTTGTCTCTTCAATTCTAATATTTTATATTATTGAAGCATAAACATATTTAATTTAACTCTTAATATGTTAATTTATGTTAAATGTATTATTTACTGTTAATATTTTAAACATTGATTTTATATAATGGTATGAATATATCAACACTGATAATGTATAATCATACTATTATTTTTTTTTTGGTAATAATTTGTTCATTATTATATTTATAAATAAATCATATTGTTAAATTATCTAATGAATTATAAGAATAAGCTTTTAATTTGATTAATAATAAAATAATGATCATTTGTATTATGTTAAGTTGTGGTATTTTTTTATTTAAAATGTAATTAATTCTTAAAGCCTTTATTAATAATATTGTTTTAGATAATTTGTTTACAAGAAGTTCAAGCATCTCATTTAGATTGGTTTTTAAAAAACCTATCAGAATTAGGTGAAGAATATTATAATTGTATTATTAGTATTATTAATATTACAAATTGCGTTGTATATTATTATTATTATTATTATTATTATTATTATTTAGGTTATTATGGAATATATAAAAAACGAACTCGTATCCATTATGATGGTTGTGCCATTTATTATAAAAATGACAAGTTTATACTTAGAGAAAAGGTTACTGTGGAATATAACCAACCTGGAGTAAGTGTATTAGATCGTGATAATGTTGGCATTATATTAAGATTATCACCTCGGCGAAATGAAGAAGAAAATTTAATTGTTTCAACTACCCATATATTATACAACAAAAAACGACATGATGTAAAGTTGGCACAAGTACATTTGCTACTGGCTGAAATAGAACGTGTATCATATAAAGGATACAAAACGTAATACAAATAGTTTTAAAATTATTTTCACTATATATTATTTTTATAATTAATTTTAATTTAGAGTTGGTGATCACAATATTTGTGTATATTACCCGACAATATTGTGTGGAGATTTCAACTTAGAACCCAATACTGCTGTTTATAAATTTTTAATTAATGGTGCTTTAAACTACAGTAAATTACAAAAGCCTACACTTTGGTATCAAAATGATCAAAGTGGAAGAAAAGACATGGGTAATGAACTTATTCCAAAGAGTTTAGGTATCACACAAAATAGCCAGCATGCCAATATTTTAGAATTAAGAAAAATGAATAATCATAAACGACAGATAAATGACAGTCTATATTCAAAGGTGAATTAAATATATTATTAAGGGAAGAAAGGTTAATTTTTGGTCAAATATATTTTTTAAAATAATTATTTAAATTTATTAAGCTTAATTATACATTTGAATAATTAATTTCAAAAATAAAATGATTATTAAAGCTCTTAGATAATTGTTAAGAAACCATATTTATTTATGTCAATTTCAGCTTTATCATAGTGAAAAAAGAAATGAACAACCATCAACTTTATCATCGCCGGATTCTTCAGAATTAAAGTATGTTAATTTTAATTTTACACATTTTTAAAAATTATTTTTTCTAAGTTAAATGTTTTTTTAGATTTGAAACTGGAAAATTGTATCACAACCTTAAGTTGTCTACTGTATATAACAATTATAGCTGTTCTACATATCATGACGGTTGGACTATTGTGGATTATATATTTTATTCGTATGTTTTTTTATAATATTAATATAGGTTTTATACATTTATTGTTTTCAAACATTTATTAATTTAATTAATTATAATTTTTTATGATATAGGTATACAAATTTACATTTAAAATGCTTTATGAGGCTTCCAAATGCTAGAGAATGTGAATTAATTCGAGCAATGCCAAATACTGTATCTCCATCTGATCATCTACCATTATTTGCTGTATTTAGTTACCCAATAAAATAATAGAATTATGTAAAATATTCATTGAATGCCATTTTGTTGTTATTTTATATTATTAAATAAAATATTTAATAAATGTTCAATTATGAGAAACGCTATAAGAAATTGTATTGATACCCAATTTCTTTAATTATCTAAATAAGTTTAATTACTGATTATCAGTTATACAGATCGGATTGATATATTTTATAATCTAAGGTATATGTAATTTAAAGTTGAAAAATATAATTTATTTTAAAATAATAAATAATTTTAAATTAGTAAATTAAAATTAGAATTATTCATATTAAGACATTTTCCAATCTAATGTAATATTCAGTTTTTTATAATTTGTTTCTTGAAAACTCATTAGTAACTATCAATATATTAGAATTATATAAACAAAAGCACCAAAATGCACTTAAGCAAATAAAATTAAAAGTTTATTTAAAATTTAGTTCAGTATATTTGTATACATAAAAACTGCTTTGAAGTGTTGAAATTGAAAATGAAATTAATTTAATTTAGTTATTTTATCATGAATTGTAATGAAATGTTATTATGTATGATGATGATAACGTTGTGTGTGGTATTAAATTGAATATTTAAATAATTTATTTTTATATAATTCGAAATTAAGCAACTTCACAATATTAAAGATTGTTGATCATTATTAATGAATATAAACATATTTTTATGTATGAAAGAAATTAAAAATAAGTGGTACACGTAATTACAATTACTTAAATATTGTTCACCTAATTATTATTGATTGAACTAATTGTTGTTAAACAATTAACTTGACAGCTTTTAAAAACAAAAATGTAATTAAAAATTTTAATTTCATTATAAAGTATATTTATACTGAAAATTTGTAAAAAAGTAAAGTTTTATATTGAATTCTTAATAGTTAATGTTAAATATCTAAAAACTCTTAAAAGTTATCTAAAAATCGTTTGATTTTAATTTCTGTTATTACTTAGAAATAATATAACTTTTATATATTTATTTAAATTTTGAATATAAAATAATAGTCATACATACTTAGTTGTAATTTATCTTTTATGTTTCATTTTTACGTGAGATGTTTACTTACTAATGTACACTAAAACTTAGACATGTCTGTAATATTATTTTTTTGACCAAGTGAAATTTAAATTTTTATCATATACTGTATTAAATTTAAATTTCGTTTACCGGGAGTTCGTTATTTTTCTTCCATGCACGCAAAACGTTAACTACTAGGTGGTGGTAATCACACTAAAATAGTGCTGACTTATTTATCTGTCTCTTTTTTTTGTGCTGTTGTGTCGCCCAAAAGCTCAGTAATCGGTTCATTTTTTTTTGAATTGTAGAATATTTTTCATATTTTATGCTTCTTCAGTTTTTAACTTATATTTTTAACTAGTATAATTAATTTTGTTTCGTGTTTTCTTAACAAAGTAAGTAAAATATATGTATATTTGAATGTGTTTGCCCGTCTTGAGAAACTCTGGGTTATGCAGAAACAACTCACGAGGTTTTTTAGGTTAATTTCTGTTAACAGGATGTCATGCTAACTGTTCTTTCTATACTGTTTAATGCACATCACGACTGAATAATTTCTATTTTGGTTTATTTGATATTTCTTTTAGTAATATTTTGAATAATGGCTGACATTGAAGATACTCACTTTGATACTGGAGACTCTGGTGCTTCAACAACATACCCTATGCAATGTTCGGCTTTACGAAAGAATGGATTTGTTATGTTGAAAGTAATGTTTTTTATAGTTCATGTTATGTATTATTTATTAAATATTTAAATTGTTTAATAATTACTGCAGTATTAGTTCATTTTTCAACTAAAATTGTTCAAGAATGTGTTCTAAACTAATTATACTATTTTGATCACAATTTATCTACATTTTATAGTTGAATTTGTGTATCATAATTTCATTAAAATTATTAAAAAATAATTTCTATATAAGTTAATATAATGTTACGTGATAACAGGTATTTGTTTATTTTTCCAAAAGTAATAGTTATTGGTTCCCTTTGTGGTAGTCTAATTGCTTTTACTATAAATAATTATTAAAATGTCTGTAATATGTACTCTTATGATATATATGTAATTTAATTAATATTTTTTAAGGCTCGTCCATGTAAAATTGTAGACATGTCAACATCAAAGACTGGTAAGCATGGGCATGCTAAGGTACATTTAGTTGGCTTGGACATATTTTCTGGTAAAAAATATGAAGATATCTGCCCATCAACTCACAATATGGACGTTCCATTTGTTAAACGCGAAGATTATCAGGTAATTATTAAACTTTTTTACCTATATCTATTAATAACAAATGAGATAATTTAAGATGTTTTGGATTTTTGAAATTTTATGTTTTTAAAGAGAATAAGGAATTTATTTTTCTATTAGATTTTAAAATTAAATTTATGAATCATAATTGTAAACTAAATAATTTTGTTATTCAATTTATCAAATATATTTTAATTAATGCTTCTTTTTAAGAATGCCATATTTTTATGGATTATATTAAATTTCTTAAGTTCTTTAAAATATTTTTAATTTAAGAAAAATTAAGAATATTTTTTCTAATCACTTTCAAAATGGATTACTATTTTTATGTTTTTAAATATATGATACTACAAGTAATAATAAAAAAGTTAATTAAGCATTATGATAATTTTTTTCAAAATTTTGGAGATGATTATGGTCTAATATAATTACCTTAAATCATATTAATTTGTAATGGCATTATTTATAATATCGAACATTTACTAAAAGGATTTTTACTATAGTACTTAACAATACACGGATATATTACATATTTATATTAATCATTATATCGTGTACCGTTATTTTATAACATGAATATAGTTTATGATTTATTCAATTATTTTATTAGACATTAATTATTATTATTAAAATCCTAAAAAAAACAAATTATAGTGATAAAAAAATATTTGTAAATTATATGCTTATGATTATAAATTATATGGTATCAGGTTTTTTAAACAATTGTATAATACTATAATATATATATTCTTATTTTATTTAAATTAGTTGACCGACATATCAGATGATGGATATTTATGTTTAATGTCCGACAATGGTGATTTGCGTGAAGACTTAAAGATTCCTGAAGGTGAAATTGGTCAACAATTAAAAAATGAATATGATGCTGGTAAAGAGCTCTTGGTAAGTTAAAAAATTATTGTTAACCACAAATTTCTTAATCTTATGCCCGCATACTTATGAGTAAAATAAACTGTTTCAGTGTACCGTATTGAAATCTTGTGGTGAAGAATGTGTGATTGCCATTAAAACAAACACTGCATTGGACAAATAATGCTCACAAATGACTAAATATGACGAGCTGAACATTTCTTTTAATAATTTTTTTTTCTAAGTGGCTAAACCATTTTCAAATTCTTTTTTTAATAACTAAACTATAGAGAAATAATAATTACTTGCAAACTGTTATTAATAACATATTTAAACGATGATCTATCAGTCTTCAGATTATTTACACTATAATTAAAAAGATTATGGTATTTATATTTAAGAAAAATAAACATTGTTTTTACTTTTTAAAAAGTTGTTAAAATATGATGAATTATGGGTTAAAACTGATTTTGAAATATAAAGAAACGAGTCACTAACGTTAAATTATTGGATTTTTTATATTTTAATTACATTTGGTTAATAGTTTTCCTTTCCTCTTTCCTAATATGTGAAATTTAAATTGTTAAATAAGTCAAATGTTTTCATTTATTAAAAAATATTTGTTTTAAATTAGCGAAAAATAATTTGTAATAAATATTTAATAAGTTATCTTATTAGATGTTAATTACAAGTTTGTGTTAACATACATTTGGTAATAAGTGAAGTTTAAGTGGTAAACATTTAATTATGTATAAATAGTTTATAAGTTTAAGTAGATTATCATTTAATTGAATACTTTAAGATATTTATTATATTCTAGAAAAATTTTTTTTTCGGTATTTAACTTCTTTTTTAATCATCGAATATTTAAATTAAAAGAAATTATCAATCAATATTATGACAGGCATTTTATGTATTAGTTTGGTTTACAACGGTATTTATTCATTTTTAATGATTCATTATTTATAATATGATTTATGATGTGTTATTTCTGATTAATCATTTCATATAATTAAAATACATTAATGAGATATTTATTTCATTTTGTAGGTCGTATGTTATTTTCATAACATTTTATTAATGGCTTATGAATAATTGGTTTTGGTTGGTATGTGTACATATAATTATACATACACATTTAATTACCTATGATATAAATTAGGGAATAAGAAAATTAATATATAATTAAAAGTATAGTTTTTCTTATAATTTTCAGTTTTATAAATTATGTATCTATTATATTGTGTCTCACTCAATTTGGAATATCAATTTCTAACGAAATTATAAATATTCTGTACCTCATCTTATAATGTACAAATATTTATTTTACATTTTGAAATTACATATGTATGTTAATTCGAAACTGAATTTAGTTTGATTTTTATGCACTATATTTGAATTAAATGCATTTAATTAATATGTAATGTCCAACTATACGCGACTGTTTCATTTGAATTAATATTTTCTAATTTGTTTTATGATTATAAATTATTAAATTATAAATCTTAAGCTGAATATTAATTTTTGATTTTCTTGTTTAGTTCATAAAAAAATTTAATTTTAAGAATTAACAAACTTTTAGAAATTTCGGCGAGTTTTATTATAATACATTTTAAAATATCTAAAAATCTTCACATTTTTTTCGTTTGTATTTTTGAATTTAAATCTATAATACACAACTTCGTGTAATTAATATTTATTACTTTTAGATGGTTGTTTGATTTATTTTATAATACAAATTCTTATATTTAAGAGTTGAATAATAATGATATTCACTGTAGTTTTGTAAAATATTTTTAATATTATGTTTTAAATAATCAAATATTATAAATTTGTGTAAGTTTTGGTATAGAAGAAAAACGAAGGATTTAATTAGTTATATAATTTCATTTATATTGAATAAAATTATAAAATAAAATTTGGAAATACTGTGAACTTAAAATATGATTTATAGTTACTACACAATCCAATAATGGTGATCTTTGTAATTATTCAAATGTAATGAACATTACCTCTTAATTTAATCATTTTACTTTAAAAAATTAATATTGTTGTACACTGATTAAAAATAAACTCAAAGCTAACACTTAACAGTACATTAGCATAGTTCATGTGCATATGACTATTTAAAATGAGAAATACAACCAAAAAATTTAAATGAATAAATTTAATACATTCAATACGGGACATTTAAAAAAACTTATTAAGGATAGAATTAAAATATATTTCAAACATAAATGCAATAATGTTATTTTAAGGTATATTCATAAATAACGGCAAAATAAAAAAAATACAATTTATTAATTATTATAGTAATGAAGAGTACATTTAAACATTGTTTTCATCAAATATTAGTTAAGTAATTAATAGTTAACAAAAGAGTGAGGAAAATAATGAAACATAAAATTCCTATTGATCTAGTAACTTTTTTTCTATTAATTGTAATACATTGTTACATACAAAATATTAAATCATTACATATTTGTGAATACAAACATTGTATAAATATATATGTGACATACTTGGAAAAAATTAAATATATTAAACAATAGAAGTGTTAAAAGTAAAGTTTTTAAGAGTCTTTGCCATTTTCAACTGGTTGTTCAGTTTCCATTGGTTCTGTTTCTTTCTTAATTTCTTCCTTAGGTGGTGTTGGATCAACCTTGGGTATAGGCTTTGGTTTATATAAAACTTTGCTTATATTCTCTTCTACATTATGTTTCTCTCTAAGAAATTCATCTAACTTGATCGGAATGTCTTTGTATAAAGGAGTAGTGGTTACTTGAACTGCTTTTTCTTCCAACCACTTCTTTGCATTCTTGAGGGTTTCAGATAATTTGTCAACCTCAGCAGCATCCAAGTGATTGAACTGTTCATTTCCTTTGTGAAATTCATTAATATCACTCTGTGCTTTTAATATCAAATTTAAAGCTTGCTCGTTTACTGAAGGAAAAGCTGTATATTCAATTTTACGTCTTTTAATAGGTTCACCAACACTTTTTAAAACATCCAACTTTTCTGCATAAATATTTTTAATACAATCTTCACCATCTTCATATAGCCAAATTTCTAAATCTTCCAATTGTTTTGAAATTTGTTCTCGGTCAGTTTCTATTATGTAAGGAGCTAAATCTTTTTCATTAGAAATTCGACCTCTCATATCATAAATGTATTCTTCAAGGCTGTTACGAACATCAATACGTTCTTTTTCCTGACGATCAGCTGCTACCATCTTACCTTCCTGTTCAATATAATTGTTCAAGTCCATGGTCGAATATCCATGAGTTACCGATTCAATATGTAAATCAATGGTCTTTGTAATGGATTTTTTCTTTTCTTCTTTCTTCTCTTCAGACTCTGTTGGCTGAGGTTCTTTATCAGATGATTCCATAGGTTCTGAAGGAGGGGATGGCTCATCATTAACTTCGGTTTTTTCTAAAAGTGTAGCACTGCTTATGCTAAATATACCATGCAAGTTAACTCTAGCCTTGACTTTGACTTTCTGGCTTGTACCATCCGCTGTTGGCTTGACATCACGGATTGTATATTGACCAATATAACTATCCTCATAAGGAATTGGACCAGAATAATGTGCCTTTACAGTAAACGGAGCTAATCTATAAAAGGACAGTATTTTTGAAAATGGAACAGCATGATTTTTAGGAAAAACTTCAGCACGGCCGTCATCTGAATTGTCAGATGGTTCCCAGAGGAGTTCAATCGGGAAACTTTGAATATCGGTCACACTAAAATCTCTTACTCGTACTGCTGGTGACAACATTGCACATTGCAAAGCACAACCGCGAGCTACAGCTTCATCTTGATTTAATGTAGTGCTAGGGGTTTTGCCGAATATTTTCTCTATTAAATTCTTAATATATGGAATACGACTCGAACCACCAACAATTTCAACAGAATAAATATCATCCTTACTCAATTTAGAATCTTTAAGACACTGTTCTAATGTAACTTCAGCTCTATTGAAGAGATGTATGGCTAAATCTTCGAATTCACTTCTCTTGATGTCTGCATGAACATCTTTATCATCCATGAAACATTCAATGTTCATTGGCAACTTAGTAGAATTGGCCGACATTTGTTTTTTGATCTTTTCAACTTCTGTCAGCAATCTCAAAAACGCTCTAGCATTAGTTCTTGGATCAATATTATATCGAGACTTGAACTCTTTACTGAAGTGTTCAGCTAAAATGTAATCGAAGTCTCTTCCACCCAATTGGGAATCGAATGCACTAGCCAACATTTTTAATTTCCCCTTGTTGAATGCACACACAAATACCTGAAGGGACGTAAATCCACAATCAACAAACACAACATTGCGCGGCTTTTCTTCAGGATTAGGCAGATCTTGTTTGTATATACCATAGGACAATGCAGTGGCTGTGGTCTCATTGAACAAGCGCAAAACATTTAGGCCGGCAATGGATGCGGCATCAAGTAATGCTTTGCGTTCTGCGTTTGTGAAGTAAGAAGGAACTGAAATGACACAATCATTCACATTGGTCTTGAGCGAAATCTCGGATATTTCTTTAAGTTTAGTCAGTAGCATGCCAGTGATCTGTTCCACACTGAATGTGTGCTGTTCGTTGAGGTAGTTGACGGTAATTCCGATCTTCATGTTGTCATACGCACCCACGCTGAATGGCAGGAGTTTGAGTTCCTGTTTGGCGATCGGGTCGTCCATGGAACGGCCCAACAACCGTTTGAAACCGTATATCGTATTCTTCATGTTGGTGACCATTTGATTCTTAGCAGCCACTCCGATTATACGATTCCGGGGGCTGAATGCTACACACGACGGCGTGGCTCGTAGACTATAATCGTTGGCAATTGTCTCGATGCCGCCGGCGCGAGCAACAGCCACATAGCACGATTCGCTACCAAAGTCTATACCTATTACGGACATAGCGGCCATTGACTCGTGCGAAGTACAGATTTCAAAATATTAAAATAACAACAATAAACGATAAAAAAAACACAGCAAAACACGTGTACGAAAAGTTTGTACAAGAGAGCAACAAAGAAACAACGACACAATATTGAAATGATAACTAAACCACGATTTCAACCGCGCGAACAATAATGCCCCAAAATGCCGGCGAATGTGAATCGATCGAAGGAATATTCTAGAATGTTCGACTCATCGTACAGTTTGTGGGATGACAAACAGTTTTGTTTAGTTGAATGGAAGGGATAGTGCTTGGTGGTGATTAGTGGGAGGGGATGAGGGTAGCGTTGTTGATGTTTGAGATAAATTGTAAAAAATATTTTCAATTTATGTTTAAACCAATGATGAATATTCTAAACTCTTTCCAGTCATCATTTCTTTTTATTATTGTATAAATGGAGGATTTTGGAACAATAAAAAATGAAGTATATCCATAATAAAAATTGTTTTTTATTTTTGAGGTTATATCTAGTGAAAATAATATAATCGTCTATGATATATATATTTTGATAACGTGTTATCACATTATTTGGCTTACGTACATTTTTGGTAATATTCATTTTTAATATTAAAAATATATTATTTTATCGTTTTCTGATAGTTTTTGTTATATTTTATTAATTCTTAATAAACGTGAAATTAAATTTCAGTTACTAAAAAGTCTTGTTATATTTATATTATTATATAATGTAATATAAAATAATATTTATATTATAAGGACATAACATAAAACACTCATCACTGCTATGCCTTTGCCCCCAGCTTTGGCTAAAAAACTAGCGACTCGTGGAATACTAACAGAAAACGAAGGTAACATATGTTAAATGTATTTTATACTTCTAAATATAATATATATATATACTTAATATTATAAATTGATTTCTAATCAACAGTAATATAACGTAAAAAAATTTCTTTGGGAATGTACAATGTTATTAAGCATATACGTATTATTTATTGAGTTTATTTTTAATAAAATAATTATTAAATGTAATTATTGTTTTAGCAAAAAATAATGCAAAAGAAATCGAAGAAGAAGTAATTGCAGAATGTTACGATGATATTGACGATACAAATGAAAATTCTGGTTCAGATTCACAGGACAGCGATGAAGAAAATGATAAACCTGATCCTAAAGTCTTAGAAAAATTTAAAGTAAATGATATACATATATAAAGAGCACATTTCATATTATAGCTGTTGACATACACAATCATGTTTTTATACTAATTTTATATATAGGGTCATCATGGTTGTCCAAACAAATCAAATGTATATCATGAATGTACTAAATATTGTGAACAACGTTGGAAAAATGGTATTAAACGACCAAAAAATGGATATTTAAAATCTAGAAATGCAATGTTAGAAAAGTATCCTTTATCCAAAAATTGGCACGAAGTATATGATCCTGGAACGTAAGAAGGCATTTAAAACTGTTATTTATGTTAAAATAAAAATATTAGATAGTGTTTTCTTTCTACATTTTGTATAAAGAAGTTTTACTTATAAAATTGTATATTCTTAATTTAATCTTTTAAAATAATTTTTAATAAATATATTTAAATGTTATCAAATAACAGTATATATCATTTCTGTTTTATACATATTACATTTTTCATTAAATATTTGTTAATCAAGTTTTTAATATGTTGGTATTTATTATTTTCTCTATCATTTAACTTAAGAAATTTAGTTTGAATTATTTTTTTAATTTTATATTATTGAGACTAATTGTTTTACAATGTTTCAATAGAAAATAAATAATAATTTGAATTGTTTTTTCTTTGCAGCGGTAGATTTTATTATTGGGATGTAGTAAATGATTCAGTTAGCTGGTTAGCACCTAGCCATCCTCGTTCAATTGTTACAGATTCTGTCGCACAATTTAGATTTGAACGACATGCTATTATGCAAAACATGGGAAGAAAAACTTCAGGCTCAGACGTAATTAATTAACTTTATTGTAGATTATCAACTAAATATCAATTAAGAACTAATATTAGGTCATTTAAATAGATTTAAACAAGTGTTTTAGCTCGTTTATTATATTAATTTAAAATATTAAAACCTTGTATAGCATGGGTTGAATTAAACTTACCTAATATTTCAATATCAAGTTTTTTAGTGATATATACTAATACTTAATACTCAAATTTATATCAGAATTGCCAGTAAATTATTTTTTATTAAATTTGAATAATAAAATATAATTAAAAAATGAAAAATAAATAAGAAGTTTAAAACATATTTGTATATAAGATTTAAATTGTATGGAAATACAAAAATAAAATTGTATTGATATTTATTATTTAGAGATTTATTAATATTTTTCTAAATTTGTAGTGCAGTAGTGACAATAGCGAAGATGAACGTAAAAAAAAGAAAGGAATCTCTATACCACCTGTTCAGGAAATCCGTGCCAAAGAAGTGAGATATGATAAAGAGCCACCAAAACGTAGAGACCCCCCAAGAAGAGTAATGAAATCAAATGATCTTGATCCTATGGATCCAGCCTCCTATTCAGATATTGCCAGGTAATGTTTAATTCAAAAATGTTTTATTGTGATATTGAATGTTGACATTCAATTTATACAACCATATATATTTATATATTATCAATCAAATAACTTGATTTTTATATTTCTACAATATTTACTTTTAGGGGTTCTTGGAGTGATGGACTTACTGTTGAAGCAAAATCTGGAGTAGATACAACAGCTTCAGGACCACTATTCCAAATGCGACCTTATCCTAATCCTGGAGCTGTTTTACGGGCTAGTCAGGCAAAACGTAAATAAAAGAAAATACATGAATCACGTGTATTCTATATATATTAAATTTTTTTAAATTCAATTGTAAACTGAATTGATGAAAGAAATACCAATATAATTTATTTGTATATTCATATACCTCACTTAATTTTATTTGCAATACAAATATTTAAATGTTTATAACAAATTTAATTTTCTATTTTAATAGTTAAATGCAAAATTAATTTTAAAAATGTAGAACACATAAGTGACACAATTTTCTGGTTATCACATTTTTTAAATATTGGATAATTTTTTGGACTATTTTTTACCTTACTATTTGTTTGACCAAGTTCTTTTTTAAAGTTCTAGTATGAAAAATAGTTTGTTGTATTTTTCTTCGCGATGATTATGTATAAGCGAGCTTCTATTATTTCATAATGTAAACATTCACTAACTCTAGGTCCCTTTTTGTAATCATTATAATATTGTAATTTGAAACTGTGTTTTTTGTTGACTAATTCAAAATATTGATAAAATACCAATAAGTATATAATATAATATTTAGCTTTGCAAATTCAATTTTTTTTTAAGTCTGAGAGATTGACACAACCTTAAAATATTTGGGTGATCGATAAATAGAATTTATTTTCTTTTATGATATTCTGTAAAAAATATAATTATTAATCTTGTCATCTTATATACTTAAAATTTGAGTCGAACATTTAATATATTCAGTTTTATTTCAAACACTTTTGTTAAATCAAACATGGAATCTAACTTTGTGTTTTCATATATAATTGGCTAAAAATAAAATAATTATAAAAATAAGGTTTTCCTAAAATAGTAATAAATATTTTATTAAATTTCTATAGGAATTTTATTGTAATAAATATGTATGTTGAATAGATTATTCTATGTGAATAAACGTAAAATTTGATTTAATGTACCGTATAAATATACCTATTTGCATAAATACTTTAACATATTTTTGTATAATAAATAAACGTGTCTACTAATATTAAAATAAATAATATTAAAACCTATTAGTTTTTAATTTTAAAACTTAATGTATGAAAAATACTGATGTGATCACAAATAATTGTTACATTCTATACTAAAATATGTGCCACACACATCTTTACATTGTTGGAAAAATTGAAAAAATATAATAAGACATAAGTAATGAAATTAGTAAGTCTTGGTTTAATGATTTGTAATATTTGTTTAATCGATTAAAATAGAAAATTAGTAGATATATGTATAATATATTAATTTTGGTTAATTAGTTAAAGTTATTTACAAACATTTCCTTGAATTCTGTTTTAAAAATGTATTAAAATCCAGATTTACTGTATTATTACTTTTTATTAGCAAAATGACTATTAAACTTTATATCTACAATTAGAAAATAGCTTGAATTTATCCATGAACTGCGCAAAGCTATGTTGATAGCAAATATACCATTTAATATATTGTATTGAAAACCTGTGAATGTTGAAAATGTTTCAATACAAAATAGGTTAGGTCTGGTGAGTGATATAAGGATATAGAGTGGAAAAAAGTCATGGACATACAATGTGTGTTCAAGAGCTTCGCATTGTATGGTAACCTAAATGAGCCATATTAAAACAGTAGAGAATAACTATTCATGTAATTTATGTACAAAATCCTTTGCATAAGAAGGGAATTTAATACAACATAAGAAATGTATCTCAATTATGTAAAGATCATTAAAAATGAAGGAAATCCTTTGTTTCCTTGTAAGTTTAAGACTTAATATTTGAGAGTATGATAACCTGTGTTTGAGGTCACTGCCTAACTGATATAGTCACAACATCACATTGCACAGATCATATATTATAGCGTTTGATTGAAGCTAAAAAATGGAAACACCCTTTTATTAATTTAAAACGGAGAATTATTGTTCGTACTTTTTCATACATATTTTCTATAATTATTTGAAAGCGAGACGTTTGTAGTTTTAAAGCAATGTAAGATATTTAATTTGAATTAAATATTTATCAATCATTTTAAAATTATAATTTAAAAAAAAAACCCTTTGCCTTAATAAATGATTTTAGCTATTTAAATTATAAATTCTATCTAAACGTCATAATTTAAGCAATAAGTACTATACATTGTGTTATATTTCCTATTAGATAAACAGAAACAACTAATGGGGTTACGATATTTTCTTAATGAATTAAGAATAAGTAAAAATGTTTTTATTTGTGTTTTACCAAGCATAATACAATTTTAGAATTTATTTTTTTTTATTTCTATTATTTTATTCTTGATAATGAACATATTTATAAGAAATTTCCATCGATAATATATTTAAGTATAAATAAAAAATGTTTATAATTGAGTGATTGAGTGCAAATGACAAGGTTTGTATTTTATTTTTATTAGATTGTGTGGTTTTAATTAGTGAAAAATGAAAAGAAATGTATGTTCATCGACAAAAAATGAAAAGAGAACCGACAATATAAGTTATGAAAAATAATTGAATCATTTAATAGTTAACAGATAATGTTATGTAAAAGTTGTGCAATATTTACCAATAATAATATCAATGTAAAGGTACTACTAAAAATTAGGAGCTATAATTACTACATTTTTTAGTAAAGAAACAGTGCTATTGAACGATTTTTCAAACATTTGAACTTTGAATACCATAATTATCATCAGTATGCACTGATGAATTTATTAAAGTAATGGATAACGAAAAAAAAACGCAATTTAAATAGACATTTAACAAATCAAATCAAGTATTCTATAATTAACTAAAATTATTTGTAATAATTAAAATATTTGTATTATATAATATACAAAATATTGTGTTAAGAAGTAACATTGATAGCAGTTGGATTAAAGAAGAAATCTTGGAAACAAATATATATTTAAGATAATTGGTAATTCTTCCCTGAAAATATTTTTTATGTACGTGCAACAATTATGTGTACATAGATATGAACTTAATTGGAAAATGATGTAGTTAATGTACTAATTATACAATTGTAAAATTTATTGTAGATTTAGAATGAAAGGTCATATTGTTATAGTATATTAGAGATAGATGAAGAATTTGTGGTGGCAGTGCTGGTTTTGAATGAACCATTAAACTGACAAAGAAAATTCATATATTTAAACCAATCTTAATTCCTTAATATTAAAATGTATAGTTACCAAATAATAACTTTGAATATTAAAAATGTAGTTGAGGTTAGTTTTCCAGCATATTTTGTCATAAAACGTTTATTATCAAGTATTAAGATAATTTTTATGGTTTTGGGGTAGTTAAATTTTGTCTTACCAATATTTCCTATTTATAGCAAATATTCAGAAAATTAGCATTTCATTGAGTATAATAAAAATAATTTACAGATGAAAGAAAATATAAATTGTTAGCTATTTTTGACATATTTTAAACGTCACCCAGTTAGTCTATATAGGCACATTTTTCTCATAAAAACATGACAAAAAATATATTATGAAATATGAATACACTGATGAATATCTTTATAAATATTTGATTGAGAATTAAAAGCACCTTGAATTTTCAAACAGTATTGATGTATAAACTACAAATGTCCATAAACGATATTTTTTATTAAAAAAATTATTCAATTGTATTGTCAAATACACAAGTCAACAATAATTTTTGTAGCAGATAGGACATAATAACAAATATTTTCCTTAATGTAATAAAGGAACACTTTCATTAAAGTGTATGAAAATTACAAGAAATAGTAACATAAAATTAAAAATGGAAGAAAAAACGATATAACAGAAGATTGAAGAAAATTTTTTATTTAACACAGTGTATCATTAGACATAATTCTTTTCATTTGCACATTTTAACATTAAAAACATTCGTTTTAATGTTAAAAAAAAAACTAATATTTTATTAGTTATAAAAAATAACTAATAATAAATAAATAGTTATATTATTATACAAAACAAGTGAAAAGTAAAATTTTACAAGTAAAACAGGTACTAAATTAAATCGTCTTCACAACGAATAAATTCACCAATATCAGCCTGATTAAAACATACTACAGATAGAGGATCTGTGTGTTTACACTCAGTAGTACTTTTGGCTGCAACACCGAAACCCTGAAATCAAATTAAATATTAAGTAAATATTAAATTAACTAAAAGATCAACACAATTTTGGCACTTTTCCATTTAAATGTATTGATCAATACTCATTAAGGAAACTATTATTTTTAAATATATTTAATTATTATTAGATTGATTTAATAGGCAATTAAATGATTATGAATTAATATATGTTTGAATACAAAAATAAAATTGTATTTACCAGAGGAACATCACTCATAGAAAAAATTATAACTCCTTGATATTGAGTAGTACTTTCTGTTAATCGCCCAAGACCAGATTTTAACACATTATGACCATATAAAAATTGTTGTTCAGCTGCTGGTTTTAACCACATTTTATGCTAAACACAAATTAATTTAATAAAAGAAATGCATATAAACAGTAATGTAATTTTACCTGAGCGTATGGAGCTAAATAATCTAAAGAAGTTATATGTAATCTAAATTTTCCTGACTTAGTAAATTTTCCAAAACATGTGCCTATACTAATTATATTATCAGGATTCATCATCAATCCCATATTCAATACTTTTTCAGATACGTAATAAACTCGATCTTTCTTCTCACGAAAACAATACTTCCCATCTGAACGGTCAATCAATAACTTTATATTAGTGCCGATGCTAAATTGATAAAAACAAATATACACATTTGTATTAATATTCATTACATAAATCATTTAATTTTGTTATAAAAGATAAGATGTACTAAAGAATGTAAGTTAACTTAGGTGATATGAATAAAAGTATTGAAAACACATGTATTGAACTATTATCTAATTTAAATAAAAATGTAAAGGATTTTTTTGGTTAATTACAAACAAATTAATTTTTAAGTTTTAAATAAAAAGAATACAATTCACCAATAAGTAACTAAATTTTATAAATAGTAAATATGTTTACTTAGTTTTTAAGTTAAAAAATTGTTGGCAAGCCTACAATATATAATATTGAGAAATCTGTTAAGTACCATAAAATGTATAGGACAATGAGTGCAGATAGCACCAGAAAATATTATTTCTTTAATGTTGTTTCTGTATGTAAATAGGTGTATAATATAAATGTGGCTAATAAAAATTATATTTATAGCAAAAATTAAAATAAATTATTATAATAGTTATACAGTCTCAATAAATTATTGATTTAAATACATTAATAATTATAACTATAAGAAAAATATAAAAATATCTTTTTACACTATTTGACTGGTATTATTTTATATTAAATTAAGTCGATTAATACAAAACTAATATACAATATATATATTTGCCTCTAAACGTTTAACTTACTATTTAGATAATTTTTCGAAAAATACTTTCAACCGGTCATCCGTTAATTGTTTCATACTGTTACTCAAACAGATTTCAATACAAATTTGATAATAAAAACACGAACACTTTTTAATTAATTAATATAAAATACGTCAAGTAACATTGATTTTGGTCCGTGTTTGAATTTTAAATGTTGACGTTATTATCACACAATATCTAATCAAATGAATACACGTGATAAATATAACCTATATTAAAAAAATAATCACATTAGTCAAATAGATGGAAAAAAGGCAAGGTGACGAAGAAACACAATGATCACTTAAAATTTACGGGAGAAACTAATAGATATTGTAATACATTTAACGTCATGCTATTGGTGTCACTGTTTTATGGGGTGAATGATAACGACTTGATTTGATATCTCATAATATTGAATATTATAAATTTTGTAGGGGTGTTTGTGTTATTTTCCTTGTATCTTTGCCAAATTTGTTTACGTACGTCGATTGTGTCAGTTGTCTAAGACAAAGGTTGAACAATAATAAATACTTTAAAAATGAATTTATCAATCATATTGTAGAATACCACCATGGCCGGACGTATAGCTTCTACTTCTATAAAGGCAGTTGTAGGACGGCAAAAATCTATTAAGGCTGCGCTCACATTGGTTTGTAATTTTATCAAATTTTAGAATATTTGAAATATTACATATAATTAAGTTCATGTTATTTATATATATATATTTATTTTTTTTTTGTGATAGACACCATCAGCTGTTGAACAACTGAAAAAAATATTGTCTGGTAAATCAGAATGTGTTAGTTTACATCTTTTATACTTACATTATAACTTTTATTTAGGTATGGAATATTTTATTACGTTTAAATTTTACAGATTGGCCTTAAAATTGGTGTTAAACAGCGTGGTTGTAATGGTTTAAGTTATACGCTTGACTATGCTAATGAGAAGAATAAATTAGATGAAGAAGTCATACAAGATGGTAAATTAATATATCAGCATTGATATCTTTAAAGTATTGATGTAGGTTAAAAGAAAGGGTGTTGGCCAAATTGAGTCTCAAATGAAAAATGAGCTGCATTGTATAGCGAAATTTAAATTTTTTTCTTGATGGATAAGATTATTTATTTAAATAATTTATAATAAGACTCAATTTGTCAAATCTCAAAAATATTTTTATCCTGGTCTTGCGATATGAAATTAATCTTCCAAATTAAAAATAGATATTTATAATAATAATACATAATTTATTTAATTATAGGGATTCATGTGTTCATTGATAGAAAAGCTCAGTTAACATTACTTGGGACTGAAATGGATTTTATTCAATCAAAATTATCTGCAGAATTTGTATTCTATAATCCAAATATTAAAGGAACCTGTGGGTGTGGCGAGAGTTTTAACATATAAACTTAAAACGTAAGTGGTAGGAGAAAAATGTATATTATCATAGCTGTATAAAATAATATAAAAAGTTATTTCAAATCTTTAAAAGATTCTAAAATATTACAATATAAAAATACATAAAATTTATAATTATAACAAAATAAGCTTAATATTTTTATTGAGCGTTGTATACAATTTTTTTTAAAATTATATATATATCTTTAAGCTAATAATATTTTTTAGTAAGTCTAACTAAAATAATGGCTAATAATAATATACAATTAAAAATAATTCATAATTATGTTAATTTTGGTTGTTGTTTAAGTTCAGTGATATTTAATATTTTTGAAGGCGTTTTATTTTTACGTAATGATTTTTTCTTTTTCTTTGATAAATCTTCTGTTGATGATTTCTGTTGATTTTCTAAACAAAATAAGAGTTAATTATGTTTTATAATACATAATATTTAATCATATTGATATTTGTTTCATTTTTCATTAGGTGTAACTTGTAAATGTTGTTCTAAATAATAGGCAATTTCTTTTTTTATTTCAAAATTGTTTTTCTTTTAAAATATAGGTTATTTATTTTTAAATAATTAAGTATTAACATATTTTACCATAAAAAATAAGTAATTAATTTCTTATTACTCAATTTTAAACAATTTATTTTTAAATTATTAATATTATGACATTTTTTTTGTCAAAAATAAAGAAATATATTGTATAACTTCTATTTAATAAAACTTTATTATTCATATTTTATAAAATCGTGACATTTTCATTTGGAAATATTACTAATTAATTAATTAATTAATTTTGTATTATAATTAAACACTTATCAGTCCAACATATTAGAGTATATAAACAATTTTGTCCATAACTATATTTTTTATTGTTACTGATTAGTTTTTTAGTTTGTATTGTGTTCAATCAAAACGGTTAATAATTTGAAAAGAAAAATGTTGAAAGAATGAAAAATAGTACGCAATCAATTATTATACAATATTAATGATATTATATACACTATTATTTGTATAGAATGCTAATTTTTTTTAAAAAACTCAAATTTGTACATAATAGTTCATTGTAAATTAAGAAGGCTTAAGTTATTTAAATATAATACAGTGCTTAGGAATACCCGAAGTATAGTTTTTTTCTGGTGCAATCAGATGATATCTTTCCATATAATGTAGTGTTGAAATAGAATAATTATTTGGTGATTTCATTGTAGATGGCTGTGTTGTTGGCACAAAATGTTTATTGATATCAACTGAAATAATAAATTTAGTTTAAATTTACATATGTATTAAAATAAATTAAAATGTTGATTATATTTATAAAACATAAATTGAAATTAATAGTATTATTTATATAATACATGTATTGTAAAATAATCTGAATTATACATTTAATTTTACAGATTTTGAACGAATAGAAAAAGAGAAAGAGGAAGATGATTTTACTATAGTGAGTGGATGAATAGTCAATACCCTCAGTATCATTTCCTTTTTCATTTAGATACAGTAAATTTATGTTAACACTATACTGTTTATATTTATTTGATTTAACTTGTAACAGTATATTTTAATGATGTTAATTGTTATTTATTTAAATAATTAAACGCAGTAATTTTTTTGAACACAGTGGTATATAAGAACTTACATTTAACAGCTTGTTCGGGTGATAAATATTGCATAGCCAGTGCTTGCATCTGTAAACTGGTATCAATTTTCCTATTTTCTGGTAATATAAAATGTTTGTGGGGTTCACCATTCCTAAGGACCAAAATGAGATTTTAAATAATTATTTAAATCATTCGTGGTATTTATGGCATCAAAAGAAATTAAACATTTAAAGAGATACATGTAATTTACTTTGGCTTTGACAGTGGTGTGGACCTAATACATTCTACTGGTTTAGCTGCTTCAGATTTTAATTCATTTTTATCTTCAAGTAAGTTGTTCACTTGCCCCTTTTACGAATATATAAATAAATAATAAAAACAATTTAGCAATAAGTAAAAACTAATAAGTTGTGAAATTGTAATTATTTGTAAAAAAATATGGTAGCATTTGATAACTTACAATAATATTCTTATACATTGTCCAACCAACTTCAATTTTTTTGTCATTTTCTTTTTCGCAATCACTATGGAAAAATAAAAAATATTGAAATAAAATTAATTAATTAAAATAACTTATTATGCAAGCATAATTACCTATTGCTGCTATCTTCAGATGATACCATTTCAATATGAATTGACTGTTCAGGAGATACTGGAGTTTCAGTTACATGAACATCATCTGAATTTAATTCAAATGATTCATCACTAAGAAAAATTAAAAGAGAATTAAAGTATAATACAATTTGGCAGATTATATGTGTAATAACTTAATAACTATGACAATTATATGTACTTATTTTTAATATTTTTACAAAATTTTTCTATATGAATATATATATAATCTCTATATGTATATATAACACACTTATATTGTATAATACACAGTAGTTTTTTAAAAAACAGCTATTAAAGTTTATTATTAATCATAATTTAAATGATGTCACATTTTAATTTGTTATATATCCATCTATTTAAAAGTGAATAAATATATTTTAAGAAAAAAAAAAACTTAAAACCTACTTTTTTGTTAGACAAATGTTAATTCTTTAAAAATATATTATATTTAAATTTGTCACTTGGTATTAGACAATTAAACTCTATATTTCACTTAAAAGCCATAATTTAGGTTCTATATAATATGTATATTTTGCTATAAATACTACATGTTAGACATAGACAACAAAATTTAAGCATGTAGTACCTTTTTCGAGAATCAGTATAAATATTAAACATACCTCGCAATGGAATATGTCTTTTCTTTATTAATTTTATTATCTTCCTTGTTAGTACTATTATCACATTCAGTAACTTTAGTTTTTTGTATATTTTGACTTTGTGGAATTACATTTATTTTATTAAAATTGTTTGATATTTTATTTGGTTCGTTTTTTTTTTGTATAATTTTATTTTTTTTTATACGAGCCTGTGGTTTTTCCAATTGATTATATTTTTTTAGTTGACAATCTTCACTATTATCTTTTGTAAGTAATTCTGATTTTTTTAAATCTTCGTCTTTTTTGCTATGAGGATTTTCAGAGCAGCAACATTTATGATGTGTTTGTTGATTAGATAAAACCGTTACTAATAACTTTTGTATGGTTTCTAAAAGAAATTTCATTTGCTCATTTTGTATTTGCATCATGCTGTAAATATCTTTAACAGTTGGTGTATTTTGGCATGCACACTTATGGTACTCACTACCAGCTGATTTATAGGATGTTCTGTCAGAAAAGCGGTTGTATGGGTTTTGATCACAATCACTGTATAATGAAGAACTGTAATATTGTTTGTCACGCTGTTCACTGTAATAACGGGTTTCTTTTTGACATGTAGGTGACTGGTTTTGGCGATTTTTCCATTCGTTATACGTTTCTTGAGTGGTTTGACTTGTAGCATACAATGGGTTCTTAGGAGAAGACTTCGAAATACTTTCTAATGTTTCAAATACTACCGATAATTCTGGAACTTCAGGTTTGGCCGATATTTCCTAAAATGTTTACGTATATATGTTATAATATATGATAACGATTGAACAATATAATTAATTTTATAAAACAAACATATTTTAATATTTAATAGTAATAAACGCTTTTGTAACAAAAGTAAAATTTATACTTGAAATTGGGTAGGCTTGGGCACTGTGCGAGGTTCAAGTTCATCGTGGCGGCTATTAGAAAACATTGATGATATATTTTATACTATGCTTTCGTATGTTAAGAAAAATTTAAACGTCGAATATTCTTTTATAATCGGTTGAGTTAACAAAAAAGTAAGTAAAATAAAATTGTACATAAATATTATGCGAATTGATAACGATTTCCCGCTTAAAATTATTGTTATATCTTTAATAATTATAATACCATCTTTAAGTATAAGTGGAAATAAATAAATATTTTTCGAACATCTTTGATCTTTATTATATTGATAATGTAACGATGATATCCCTTATCTACATTTCATTTTAGCGGCAGACATGAACGACCAGACTTTAGTGACGGATTTGTTATTTTCAAGAAATTTCATTATTAAAAATTGTTTTTATTGATAAAAAGTTATTTTTAATCATTAAAAATGGCTATCGATGTAAATATTATGTGTACATATTCTATTTTTTACCCGAAAATGCAAATTTTCATTTCTATAATAATAGATAAAGTACTTAGGTAAGTTAAAAAAAAAATACTCATTTTATTGTTAAATTTAAGTTCAAGTTAAATTTATGAATATTTAGTCTAGAAAATTATCGTTTGGTGATTATGCATTCACTAGTTTCAATGTCGTATGTGTTGTATTTAAGGTCAAATAAACTAGTAAGGTTTATTTCCTAATTATGTAAATAACAGTTATGGGTTATGGATATGATGAATCACTTATTCGTGATTAGTTAAAGAGGAATGATTACTTTTTTAAAAATTATTATCCATAAATATATTTAATGACGTACTATTTATAATTTTTTAAAAAGTTCAATAATTGTTATTGATTTTTAATTTACAGGACAAAGTTAATTTAGTTTTTCCTATTTAATTGTTTTTTTTAACAATATGGATGATGTCAATGATAAAAAAGGGTAAGTTATTAATGTTTTATATAGATGTATTGAATGCTTGTTTTTACAATATTGTTTCAATTGTAATTTGGAAAGCAATGAAGGTAATTTCCAATACTTAATTATACTATATTTATAGAGTTAAACAAAATTAATATTTTTATTTACCATATAATAAATAACTGTATAAACATTAACAAATAGGGCTTGTAAAAGAATTTTTTTAAATTACTTTAAAACATGTTGATACAATAAAGATAAGTTAAAATTAAAAACTAAAAGGAGTCAAAAGTTAAATTAGATAAAAACTACAAATTTAGAATTAATTTTTATTTTATAATTTAATTGTGTTCAGGTAAATGTTTATCTTAAATTAAATTAATTATGTGTGACTTGTTAGTGTATATATAAAATATTTTGATTTATCAAATATATAAATCATTAGCCAATTTCTTTAAATGAAGACCAATTTGTATACAAAATTACTGTTTGTTTATAATTTCATTTTCACATTTTTTATTAATCATTAAATTTTATTTTTATTTAATTTAAATAATTTCCCTAACATTAAGTGTATGAATTAAACAAATTCATGTATATACAATGCATTTTTTATATTTATTTAACTTTATTATATGTGTGGATGATTTATGCTTTTATATATTATATGGCTTTATGAAAAAAATGTAAGTATTGTAAGTAAATATTATATATTATCAATGTTCAAAACTTGTTTAGCAAAATCATTTACTTTTTAAGATGTTTCTATTCAAATAAATTTTTTATCTTTGTATTGATTTCATCTATTATGATTATATATTCTATTGGTTGCCATTGTAAAATTAATTTGTTTGTGCCTAGATAACCCCATTAATATGTTATTGAACACATTTTGTATTGTTACTAATTTATTGATACACACAAACACACACACACACATATTTCTGATACTCTTTGTTTTATTTTATTATTAATACATTATATGTCCGTAGTGTGTATTATAATATATTTATATTAACACATTTATTATAATAATCGGAGCCCTTATTAATGATTAATAATAATTTGATATATAGATGAATTCATCTAACTCTATCATTCAACATTTAATTCAATAATGAATTGCAACTCGCGTGTTTAGTTTGCATTATTTCGTTTAGCAAAGTCTAATACTATTGTACTAGGGTTATTTGAATTAGTTATTGTAAAAAATTATTTTAAATTTTAATTTAAAATATTACCTAAATATTTTTTGAAAAAAGTATTTCAGTATATTAAAATACTTTAAAATAAGAATATTTCAAATATTAAAGTACTTGTAGCCATTTATTAAAAAAAAAAATTTTTCTATCAATATTCATCATAATTTCAGCATTTTTTGTTTTTCTCGTGTCTCATTTGAAATGTGCCACTTGTCGTCATTATCATGCTTTCTAGTACTCAGTCTATATATAATCAGTTGTATTGGTTAGGTGAAGAGATGCACTGAGTTTGGTTCTTACTACATTATTGTTCTGTGCAATTCTCATTCTTTCAAGTAAAGGTCAACCTTAATTTTAGAATTTAATAATTAAGAATATACAATGTTCAAGTGTTCAAGCAATATTATAATTATGTGTTAAAAGTTATTGAATGGTAAATGTAATGAGTGATAAATGTATAGGTTGTTGATACAGTGACTTTTTTATGTTTGACATTTGTGCGTTTTTACTGATAAAAATACTTGACCGATACTTATGTATTACCTTAATTAAAATTAAGTTTTAGATTGCGAAATCTGTTTTCCATGATCCTAGATGTTTGAGATTGATATAATGTTACATAACATTAAGTTTATATCAAATGTTTGAGAATAAATTTGATGTAGGTTAGATTTTGATACATTTTACATGTTAAAAATTTCTCGGAGTATTTGATTTGAATTAGGAATATTCCCATTAGGATGTTTGAAGAACATATTTTCAAAGAAAAATAAACTAATTGCTAAAGAAGTAGAATTTGGATTTATCTGTATTAAACAAATTATAAAGTATACATATATAATTGGAAAAAATGTTCGAATGTGTCGTTACAAATGTATTTATGAAATTGTTCAAATTAATTTTTGTTACGGGTGACGTAAAGAATTTTTATGTTTGGTACTAAATAATTTAATTGACAAAAATATATAAATATATTATCAAAATATAGTGATATCGGAATCGCCAATATTGTGCTATGTTCTTTAATTTATACTCGTTAAAAGGAGTAATGAATGGATTTGATATAAAAAATATGAAGAGAAAAGCAACATTAGTTAAGAATGAATATAGTATATATTTATGAATGTACACACAACTTCATAAACATTAATAAATGGAAATAGGTAAATTTTATTGGTGCTTAATAATGGTATATTTTGATGTCTATTTTACTGTAATTAATTTGATTACAATTTTAAATTATTATCGCAATGTTAATCAAATAATCGATTAATCTGTACTTATTTATGTATCCAATTGTTAAAAATAGATGATTTGCAGTTTCAAAGAAAATGTCTTAATCATCGTTTTTCAAATTAGTCAAATATATATTTGTATTTAGTAGGTATAGACTATTAACATGATTTCAATAGAGATTGCGAAATCTTTATTTGTCATTGTACTTGCTTGTATGTGCGCTTTCAATGTCATTATTAATAATAAAACATAATATTACCTCGGTTTCAGCTAGAATTGCAGTTAAACTAACATTTTATAAAAACAAAATTATAAAATATACTAAAATATACTAGTATTATTTGTTTGAAATAGGTTTTTATAACATATTTTTTTATTGAAATCTATTTAATTAATAATCAGTGTTGTGATAATTTTAAATAGTATTCAAAATACTATAAACATATTTAAAAAAAAACTCCAAAAATACTAGATACTTAAATAGTTCTTTAAGAAATATGTTTAAATAAGGTTCAAATATCTTCAAATTTAATTAAAAATTTTGAAACAAAAATTGGTATTTATTACAGAATTTTGATTTAGCTCGCACACTAGTTTATGCTCTCAAGGTTTTTGTTAACTATGGATAAAATTGCTTGTACTTGTATTTAGAAAATAAACTTATTTAAAATTATATAATATGTATTCGATCAAACGGGCGTTGTTTAGTAACTTAATTATAAAATGTAATGTACGCACCTTTTTTTATTAAATATATACACTGACGTGTGTTAAAACGTGTTCGTTATTATTGTTTGGTTAATTGAAATTAAGGTATTAACAGTTGAAGTATCAGTGTACAATAATATATTACATGTATTTATTTATAATGGTTTTTGCGAATGTTTTATTTATATTATTAGGGAGAGCGAGAGAAAGAAAAAGAGATAAGGAAGAATATATTAATATTCTAATTAATATCTTACGTGTTTACTTTACGTTTTTGTAATTTATTTCGCGTAATTAATCAGTGATTAAAGAGAACCAATATTGGATATTTTACTTGTTTTTGTATAAACTTGGTAAGATTTTCCGCATCTGTGTTTCGGTTTTGTAATTATTTGTACAAAATAGTCAATGTACTAGATTGTTTTAAAAATGTCAATAGTCGTTTTATTATTTGCTCGATATTGATTACACATATATGTATGTTTTACACATTTACTATTTGAAATACTTAAACAATATAATATTATTAATGTTGTTATTAACATTACGTCAACAACTTATTGTTATTGTTTACTATTTTTGGCGGGTCTAGTCATTTGTAGACTATTTTGATAAAATGTAAAAGACCCAATTTCTAAGACTTCGTTCATTCTCAAAAAATGAAAATGGAAAGTAATTTCCGAAATGCGAGTTTGTTCAAGTAAAAATACATTTTTTCGTGGAAATTGGTGTTTTATGTTTTATGGTTCAGATAAATTGATCTTCTTACGGTATCATAAACGATTTGTATTGTAAAAAGTTTGACGCGATATTCGTCCGATGAAGGCTATTAGCTAAATTTATTTTATGACAATAATGTAACAAATGTGACGCGCTTATAAATTCTACCGATTTTGGTTTTTTGCATATAAATTTTATTGGTATAATTTTTTAATAAAAAAAAAATGAACGTGATTCCATAGGTACGATTCTTTTACTCATTATACTATATCAAACCAAATTTTCATTATTTGCGGTACAATATAGGTAATTTTTGAATAATTTTAAAAACCGAAACTAAATTAAGTTTAACAGTTGACGTTTATTAATTGACGTTATGTATAATAGTTTTATAATAAGTGATTTAACCATTCCATTTCAATTAAACAAATTTTTATGGCTTTCTTATAACGAGTAATTTTCGATAGTTTTTGTTTTAATAATTTTATTGGAGTACATACTCTTTATATTATATAAATCGGATACTTAAATCGAGGTTTTTCGAGATTTTACTAGATGACTGGGTAAAATCTTGTTTGCTTGTAAATAATTTTTACATTATAAAAGTTCTTTGAAATAAAATACAATTTTGAATAAAATGAAATATAATTTGCGTCGGTATTGTAATTTAAATGATAATAGTACTTGAGCATTCATATCATTGCAATGCTACTTCGTGAACAATATTCTTAGTTTTACCATTTTCTGCATAAATGAATAAATCTCGAGGTTTGCCACACGTGAATAGGTAACATATAATTGACCATCAGAGAAACACGAATTTTTAAAATTCAACCGACATATTTGTATTGATTGTCCTTGTACCTTATTGATCGTCATGGTAATTGTTAGACGAATAGGGAATTGCTGCAACCTTTTGAATTGAATAGGCGAATTTGATGGAATCATTAGTATACGCGGCTTCAAAACATGTTTTCTTCTACATTTACCATTCATGATTATTGTGTCGGCATCTTGTACCTATGTTATTTATTAACGTTTTTGTATGAACACAATATTCAATGTCTGAATCGTATTCAAACGCAATGCGATTAAATGAAGACAACGTTAATGTTTTGTTATTTACTTTCGTATTATATTGGCTATTTAGTTTATGTTTTTGTTTTGATTGATACACGTTGTGATTGTCTCATGGATTATTTTATTGATATAAGGCATTGGTTTTTGTGTTCATCACCTTCTACAAAATATGCGTGTACCATTGTTTGCTTTGCTGTGACGTTAAATTTTCTCGGGGTGTTTGTGTATATTGACCGATATTGCTAGGATGTCTTGGCATTTTTATATTAATTTCTTAATAAAATACAGAAAGGTATTGTAGGCTATGTTATAACCACGTGTATGTTTATCAACATTATTTTCGCTGTTTAATCATTAATATAATAGTTTTTTACACGTTCAAATTAATATATTTAATAATATTTTTAACGTGAAATTAATTTTATAGTGTAGATTATGTGTTTACGATAGAATTATTTAATGACATAAATATCGTAATTATTTATACACGGTGAAGTAGGATTGAGTGTAATACGGGGTCCATGGATCGTATTTGTTGTTACGATTTTAAACGATTCAGGATCAATATTTGGATCAGGTATTTCGGCCGAAATAATTTGATCTATTTTTTCGGGTCTAATTTAATCAATTATCCAAATTAAAATATTTGGTTTTTATATGGTTGTATATCATGGTTTTGCTATTCAACTGAATACATTCAATATCATGTTGATAATCAAATACGTAATAGTTAACAATCAAATCAACTAATCAATAAATAAATATGGAATTCGACTAATACATGCACTTAACATTAGCGGCGCCACCTGGCCGTACCTATTCAAAATAAAAACCACTGAAAACACTAACTGAACTTATGGTGTGAATATGGCTTCGATAGTTTTTATGGTTTTCGAAAGTAGCGGGTACTAATAAATACGTTTACATATATATGTAATTAGCGGCCTAGCAGATGTCCTGCCTGTATGTAGATACATCGGAATTCATTGTTTTTTCAATCATTTGTTGGCGTTTTTAATGTGTTGTTTATCGCGAAACTTGGTAATGAACGCTATTTTTTTGTTTTTCCGTCCGAGGATAAAACGAATAGCTGCGTCGATGGGAGAACTGTCCATGGGAAAAACACGGAAATTCAAGATTTATTTCACACAATTCAAGCGATTCGCCTTTCGATTTATTAATAGTTGCGAATGCAAGACGGATCGGAAATTAGACACGGTTAAATTGAAACAACAAGTCGGTTGGGATTATTGATATTTTTGGAATCGGAACATCCATTCCTTTGAACTTGTCTATGATTATCGTTGTTTAAATCACGTTGTTCATTAGCTTCTTAACAGCGAGTCTTAATTAACATCGATCGACTTAACTAAATGTAATTGGCCAACGATTTACTTTATAGTTTTACGTTCAAATCGTCTACGTATGTATTTTTCGCTGTCAAAATGGCTCGTTCGCTCAACCATATATGGTTTTTGTAATTTGTGCCAATATTCGGGAACATGTTCGTGATAAATTATTCTTTCGACGTTGTAAATTGACAAAAATTAGGCGACAACGAAGTGAGGCTAGTGGATTCGTCAACAGGAGAATTTCTTCATCGCCAATGTCCAATAATTGTTTGGAAAACATTTCGGCCGATTAGTTATTTTGTAACGTGATTCGTATATTCGTTGTAAACATGAGAGTTTTCTCCACGTAACTCCATAAATTCGACGATTTAGAGCAAGCGTTAATTTCGTCAGCAACTGTTGGTTCTAGGAATGACTGGCAACGTTTGACGAAAACTGCTGGCCAGTAAAATCATCGTACTTCCAAAGATTGTTTATTGATTATTGCGCAAATCTTTCAACGTTTGATCGAATATCCCTACAGTCGTTTGTTCGCCATTGTACACTCATCTAAAATCGAATATTTTGTTATTACTGTAGTACTTTCGCCATTGTTGATTTTTTTGGCAACGTTGCACGTTGGTTCATTTATCGTTCGCAAATTCAGTGGCAGAATAAGCTGTTCGTTCTTCTTCAAACAACGTAGCAACGATCTCAGATGATACTGTGGCCAACGCCATAAACGAAAAAGTGTTTTGTATAATTTTTCGAAATCGTCATTGGTAATAAAAAATGGATTCACTACGATAATTCAAAGAAGATGAAATCATGGGCTTCAACATCGATAGCCGAGCTAAATATTCGTGGAAAAAAGCCCATATTGTGTATTCGATGGGATAAACTTGGTCTCGTGTATTATGAATTGCTCAAACCGAATAAAACTTACTGGGGTTCTTTACTGTACGCTGTTGATAAGGTTGGGCGGCCAAGTATACGCAAGGAAAGATGTGCCCACTACGACTCCAGACACAATAATATTATTCTTTTGCGTGTTAGTGTTTGTCTACACGTTGCGGCGTCGGTCAAAACTTACTTGGAAACACTCAATTGGGAAGTTTTATCCCACCCGCTGACGTAATCACCAGGCATTGCTTCTTTTCAGTACTACTTGCTTCGATCGATGGTGCATGGTCTGTCTGAGTAATATTTCACATCGTACGAAGATACCAATAATTGGGTCGATTCGTGGGTAGTTTCAAAAGATGAAGCGGTTCTTCCAACGCCGTATCCGTAGGTTGCCAGAAAGACGAGAACAATTAGTAGCTAACCACGGGCAGTACTTCGAATAAAACGTAAGGTACCGTTCTTTCACAATAAATGCTCAATTTTTAGGATTAAAAACGACGGAAACTTATTTATATTCCTAACAACAACAGTAACAACAATTATGTAAGTCACGAGATTCAAGATTTATTTTTATAATTTTTCGCATATTTGTGTATATCTTTAAAGGAAAATCTATTTCGCAATCGCGACGCATAATTATTTGATTCATATTGAACATATAAATTTCATAAAAGAAACTTAGCTTTGGCATTCCAACAAATTAACACTCTATAGGCTATAGGAATGTTACTTTTATTATATTTTTCTAATTATAATAAGCTACTATAACGTTATTTAGAATCGTTTTTCGGGCTACTGTCCATAGGTGTAAAACGTGATGTAAAAACAACTAAAAAGTACAAATTGTATATGCAATCCGTAAGCCCAAAAATATTTTATTATGAAAATAATATTATTTTGAATAATTGCCGACAGTTATTTTTTGAATAAATATTATTTCATTATTAGATACTTAAGTTTTTTTATAAATTGATATCATATATTTTTTAAATCTAATAAAAACACTAACATAATTATATTTTTCTAAAAAATATAGCTGTATTTAATAAAAAAAAGTGAAGGTATATTATTAATAATAAACGTTTATTTCTTATCGTATCGAAAACATTTAGGGTTTTCTCCAAAATTTTAAATAAATTATAATCACTATTTTAATATTTTCAAATATTTCGTTATTTGAATTGGAACACTTTTTTTTTGTAAATTGTTTGTAACTTATACCATAATTAAAATTAATAGTACGATTACATATAGTCATAAAATTATGAATACTTTTTTGCGTTCAGTTGTAATAAAAAACAGGCGATCCGCGTTTTTGAGTATTATCGGTCGGTTTTTCAAATCCAATAATTTATAATAATTTTCGAATTCGAAGTAATTACAGACTTCTAAAATTACTGTCTACGTAATTTATTTTAATCGACATCCACGGCACTCGTATCTTGTTATGTGGCAAAAATTTGTTGGTTAATTTTAATTAAGTTATATTAACTAGTTATTTTATTTTTCGTCGTAATTTTTCGCTTCGTGGTGTTGTTATTCAGTTGTAATAAATTCTGTAATTACGTTAAGATAATTTTTTTTTTAGATCTAAGTAAATTGCTAAAACTTTGAAAAGTTTAATTTATTTTAACCGGCTAAAAATAATTTATAAAGACTAAAGAGCGCCGCCGTTAATATGTCGTTGATTGGTGGAAAGGTATGATTATGAAATGTTATCAATAATATTTATCGATGATTGAACGAGTTAATTATTTTATTAATTTTTTTTTCAAGAATTATTTTTGTAACATGTGGTGTAGTCAGTATTCTTTTTAACTAATATATTGCAAGCTAAATGTAGTGGTTAGAGTAAAAGGGAGAAGTATAAAAAATTACTGTAATATTTTTTATCCAATAATAAATCGAGTTAAAATTATTTAAAAATGTTTAACTTGTTAAAAAATAAAAGTAATTTTCAACTTTATGCGTTTGTTTGTATGCACATTTACCTTAACTCGATGAGTTAAGAATAATGGTTTACTTCATTTTAAACGCCGGATAAATTTATTTAGACGCGAACAAATAACAATACATATATAAAAACAAGTAAGTCTGTCCGTCAAAAATTGATAAGGTTGTCGTTTTTTTCGTTTAAAAATTCATAAACGGGAAAAAATTATAAAAAAGTGTAAAAATATAGTGTATTTGTTTTAAAAAAAATCATTCCTACGATAAACGATATGATAGACGTAATGTAGGTATTGTAAATTATATGGGTTTGGATAAATATGATGGGTAAAAAAAATTAAATTGCGTTCGTCCAGTAATTTGATCGTAACAGGTTCTTCAACTAATACGATTATGTTCTTGGAGAGTAATGTAGGCTAAAACTGACAGACGATCGGTGTCGTCATTGGTTAAACTCAGAAAAAAAACGATTTTTTAACACACAAAGTACTATACATTATTGCAAATATACGATAGAAATCATTTTTACGTCGTGCACATAATAATATCGGTTTACGAAATATATAGGGAATTACTCTTTATAATTAAATTTGAAACGTTGTTTGACGTATTTGCCTGTTCAGCATATCTACGTGTGTTAAAAAAAACCAAAGATTACTACGTCACCGTATAATATTAAGGTTTATTCTGAACGGTGTACCCGTTACCTCGTTTTATTACAGGTAGTTAATCGATGGTTTTTAAGAACTCTGTGCATACGTGATTGCCTCTCTACTCTCTTCGATTTTCCCATATGTTTTTAAAGGATAAAATTACTCGTCGTCGTTATATAAATGTACAGAATATAGACATTATATTTCGTAATATTACACTATAGTATCCTCGTCGAATACACACATATTCTAAACGGTATTTAATTTTTTTTGTAAAATATTTTACAGACAGTTTTTCGCCCAATGTATAGGATTTATTCGTGAGTTCTTTGCGCTCGTATATTAATATTTCTATTTATTTACGACGCCGGCGTCGTACGCGTATTACGTTTTTGCAATAACTATTAACCGAAGTGCGTACAAACGATTTGTAATACAAATTCTGGACGACCCCGTGTATTAAAATGGAATTAACAAGGTACGTTTATCTTTTGATATGTATTTAAGGTATTTTATTTTATCGATCTCGTTATAGCTTGTATTTGTATAATATATGTAGTATGCCGTATGTTCATATATGTGTATGGTGTACTGCAGTGGCGTAATTAAAACCACCCAACCATTTAGGGGGCCTTAATTAGGATGTTCGTTAATTAGTTTGGATCTACAAAAGTATGTTACGTATAAAGTAGGAACAAAAACATGAAAATAATTTTTAAAAAAGAAACCAGAGGCTCCCATAGACGTCAGAAATTTGTCGATTTTGCCAGTCAGGTTATACTTAAACTATTTTATAACAACTCGTATATATTAACAGAGAAAGAGTTTTATTATAGGTACAACTAGGGTCAAAATTTTAAGGGGGTGTTATTTAGCTTAAAGCCTCAATATAAAGTGCTTACTTTTTCAAATAATGCAATTGATTATTTTTAAGGAGGAAACGCACGTTTAAACTAAACGATAAGTATAAATAAATAAA
>JAIPRN010000437.1:0-84995 GCA_025469175.1 Geopemphigus sp. TES_GeoC_2020 | reverse complement strand
AACAAAAAGAAAAAAAAAAAAAAAAAAAAAAAAAAAAAAAAAAGAAACGTTACGCCGTTACATACGTACGTCAACGCCGCCGTACCGTGGAAAATCGACATTTTTTTTTCAAAATTCAAGCGCACCGGGGTCGTGTTTAATCATCATCGTCGCCGACGCCGCGTTTGCTACTGCCGTCACCGTTACCCCGGTTCAACCACGTGAAAATTCGCGTTCAAATTTACTCGTATCGTCGTTGTGCGCGCGTGTGTTTCTTCTTAACTCTTTCTCTCTTTCACACACACATACACACACACACACACACACACACACTCTCTGTCTCGTCTATCGTCTACCCACATCGACGCAATCTTCACCGTCTCGAGCGTACGAATTTTGGAAAACACGAGACATTCAACACGAAATCCCCTTTGTACTTTGCGTCGCCTTCTCTCTCTCTCTCTCTCTCACTGTCTCTTTGACTGGTCTTCGCCACCATCCGAAGAGAACCCACACGTGAGTGCCGTCACAGTGTGTGTACAATTCGTTCGTTCTTCACGTCGAGAACTTTTATCGTACACACACACGTACACGTTTCTCGCACTCGGGCTAAAGCTCTTTATAGGCGTTTCCAAAGACACATACATACACACACACACACACACACATTCGTCGTCTTAAATTTCGGACCAGAACGCCAAAATGGAATCGCAGAGTCAGGACGCAGTGCCCGTGGCTGCAGAGGTGCCAAATGATCCAGGGTAAGTAAAGCTACGTTATCTGTTATTGTATTCATCACTAAGGTGGGTCGCACGCGCGTAAAAAATACGTACGCGCGCGCGCGCACACACACACACACGTCTAATCAACCCTCCTCCCCTCTCCCGTA
Organism: Geopemphigus sp. TES_GeoC_2020; assembly: GCA_025469175.1. Taxonomy (NCBI): domain Eukaryota; kingdom Metazoa; phylum Arthropoda; class Insecta; order Hemiptera; family Aphididae; genus Geopemphigus; species Geopemphigus sp. TES_GeoC_2020. Next base: position 84,127 of record JAIPRN010000437.1, on the reverse strand, counting down.
ACTCGATTTCGGATGACCCTGATAAGTTCTCCACTCCCTCCCTGTCAACAATGGGGGTAACCGACGGTGTAAGCGGGTTTTTCGATTTCTTTCGAAATCCGTTTAACGCGAATACGCCACGGCGTGCGCCACCGACAACCCCCTTATCTCCCTCTCACCCATCCCTCATTCACGTCCGTCCTCCCACCGACCCGCCCGCCAAATCGTCGCCCACCATCCGCCGTCTGACGGGGTGGCCGGGTGAGGGTGCAGGTGGGCTTGTCGGTCAGGCGAGGGTATTGCACTACCACTACTGCTACTACCCCACCGCCGTCGTCGCGCTGTTTCTTATATACGTGACGCGCGATGTTTGTTGTTGTTCGTTAATTTTCTCGGTTTTCGTTCACCCTTAAAAACGGCGGCCAGTATTTGCAACAAAACACGATACGCGTGTGTATATATATATATATATTTGTTCGCGTAATGACGAACGACGCGTTTCGAAATAGTTGGCAAGAAGAAACGGAAAGAAAACAAACCCTGTCTATTCGACCACGCGGGAATATTGATTTGCGGTCCGGCCGAAAGTGCACGCGCCGTCTTACGCATATAATTAGTTAGAAATATCAAATGAAACCGAATGAAAACGACGATGACCGTGACCCGTGGTATCACACACGCGCGCACACACACGCACGCGCGCCCGTTTTTAATAATGTGTAATGGTAATAAATATGTACGTTACCGAATATCTTTGGTATGATAAAAAAAAATACATACATGTAACACTGTTTAAATAGTGCGATATGGTTTTGTTAAATGGGAAAATGATCCGTCGCCCGATAACTATGTTGTACACGAATATACTGACGCGCGCACGTTTCGTTTTGCTCGTTTCTTCCGGGCGTTTTACAACCCGGTGGTATTTTACGCGTTAATGGTGTATTTCCTTCTTGCAGTTGTCGGGACGGGAAATAAATTCGATAATATTTCGATAAAACGGAGTGTTTGACGAACGAAGAAGACGTTATCTCTCTTCGCCCGGTTTTATTTACAAATAATACGTTTTTCGAAGAATTTTTAAGACTATAATCGAATACAAATAGTATTCTAATTAAATATAATACGCGCCTGAAAAACGGAAATATAATTTTTTTAAAAACGTTTTAACGGACGTTTTTTCAGTTATCCATTGATCCAATGGTCGACAAGCGACCGTTTGAAATCGTTTATTATTCGGCCGAATATCCGTTAAAGTATCCATTGAGTTCAAATATCGCGACGTTAATTGCCCGTGTACGGGAGTAGTTTTCGTATATCGTAACGATTAGATACACGGGTGTTTATTAACCGAAAATAACGAAACCGGCGGAAATTGATATAATTAACGAATTAAAAAAAATCACGATTATATTTAAAAAACGGAAAAATCGACAATCCGGTAGGTATATGATGAACAACGTGGCTATAGGAAACGAAGCGGCATTTATTTGTTTTTTATTTGTTTTTAGACGGAAATTCGCCGCGAAGTAAATAAACTGGGACGTTTCTTAATTCGAGAAATACGGCGAACGCGATATCGCGATTATTTTAACGATTTAAAAATATGGCCACTTGTAATGTCGCCAACAGCGGCAAACCCATTTTGGCGTTTTTAAAATCGTACCGAAAAAATTACCGGATATTTCTCCGGTCCCTCGAGTGCCGTAGCGTATCCAAGGGCAATATAATACCGTCGACAATAACGCTCGCGGTGCCCGAAACGCGAACGGAGACGCGTTATAATTACGAATCAAATAAAATCCGGCCCGTTATAACGGGAATTGTACACGCGTATAGCGGCACAAGACCCTGTATAGCGTGTAATATAAGGCGATATTGTACGGGACGCGTATTATCGGTAGTGCTCTCTTACGAGTCACACTGCGGGGCCAAAGGCGTCTTGTCGACTTGTGTTCGAATCACTCCCTGACGTCGACTGCCGAACGACATAGGTATTCGTGTAACTAGAGGGTCGTAAACATTTCAACGCGTTTACCGAACGAAGGGTTCATCGTTAGGCGTTTCGTTTTATCGATAATCATGTTTCCAACAACCGTAGTCGTACGTATTCCTATCTATTGCCGTCGATTATACACCGTCCGTGCATTACAAAATCGACGGTATTTCGTTAATAATACTACATCAACTCGAAACACGCCAAAACGTATCTTACGAATGGATATACATACCCGGCGTACGTACGATTAGTGTTATACAATATGTACAGCGTGTCTAGTAGTATATACACGATTAAACGCGTTCCTATATACGAGCGTATAATAATATCGCGTACCCTGATTTTTTTTTCCATTCACCCGACGACGACACACGTGTACAGCGGTGAAAATGTATGAATGACAACGAAACGTTTGGGGGAGACGACTTATGTGCACGACGAATCACGTCGAAAAATCGTAAAAACATAAAACCGTCGGACGCGTAAAACAGCCGTGGCCGGCGACAATTTCTGAAGAAATGGCCGCAAATCCGCCGTCCGCAAGGATACAATTTTCGTTTGTAAATTTCGTAAAAAGTCGTCGATTTTAGAAAGATAAAGTAACGATATATCATCATCTCTCGAGTTTCTCGGTCAAAATTGAGTCGTTCGAAATTCGTCGTCCCCAATACTCCCCAAATAGGACGAATAAAAACGTATATATTCCATTTCGACCAAGACCACTCGGATTTATTAATAGCTTTAAAATAATGTAATTCAACCGGGGAAAAGTTCAAACTTATCGAATATATAAAAATAACTTTGTCGAATATCGAAACTTTAACGTTAAATTATGAATTTAAAAACAAACATACTTTAGAATGTTTGCCTTTGGTTTTATATCATAATATGTCCTAAGGCGGAGTCGATTTGTGATTATATACATACATACATATATATATATATATATATATATCGAATTTATAAATTTTTGGCTTTTTATTTTAATTAAATATTTAAACCTTTAATCGACTGAAAATTCATCGTAGTCTTTATTAGGATGTTAGCTATTAAGATAAATTTTCGTTATTATTATCCACAAAATTGGTTTTATTCATCTGTTATTCATACTATTAAATTAGTGATATGTACAACGTATACTTTTCGACGTTCGGAATTTTTAATTCGTTTAAATATTTACAAATTAAATAGAAAGTAAAACATATTATATCAAATTGTCTAGTCTGCGTCTTAATCATCAATCAATTATATCTTATTACGTTTTAAAAATGATTTCGTTATTTATATAACAAATCTAAACCGTAATAGTGTCTTAATTAAATTTAGTATACTTAGCGTTAGCTAAATGGACCAAATAAGTAAAGTATTCAATTATATTAATATAATTATCATTTTTGCGCGTTTTTTTTTATATAAATACAAATTATTAAAATAAGTTTATTACTTAGGTTTGACATCGTTTTTTTTGTTTTTAATAAACTAGTTAGTTTTATCATTAATATTGTATAATTTAACTCGATAATTATATATGTTTATAAATTTAATTAAAAAGTTAAAATTACATTTCTTCGGAACTTTAAAAAGTAATTTATTAATTAAATATTTATGTACGCTATTTTATTATTATTAAATAGAAATTATTTTCGATAATTTTAATAAAAAATACGGGAATAATTAAAACAAATAAATTACCGAACGCCCATAATTGAAATTTGTAATAATTGGACGCATAATTTATTTAATTATTAATGATACGTTTATATTTCACGTTAGGAATACGCAATTTCTATATATTTATCGCGTTCGATGGTTTTCAGTGTTAAAAAACGAAAATGTTTTACACGACGAAAAATTTGAACGGCTAAAAAATGTAAAGGCGATGCAGGTAAATTAACGGCGACCCGAAAATTATAGGAAAAACGAATCCGGAAAACGTTTAGTTCACTAATTAATTATCGTATTTATCGCGAAAAATACGTAGTAAGTAGGTTTTCTTTTTTTGGACGGGCGTATAAGTAATTATTTAATCGTTAATTGATACGCTCGTTAATTCAAATCGTACATTAATAATGTAGTAAGTAATTAATACATTTATTAAGGTAGTTCGAACAATAAAATCGTCGGCTAACGAGTACAATATGTTATGGAGTTTCAATTAGATAGAGCAATAAAACGTATAACTGGTTTGTCGTCGTAATTTAGACACCGCGTAATAATAATACGTAATAATATTATCAGGATTTCGGTAAACATTTAAGTTATTACCAATAAAATTTTACGATAATCGCCGGGCGATGATTTTGTTTTCTATTCGATACGTTGTGCTCCATAGATATTTAACGATATTTTTTTTTATCAACAACAATACCACGTGTAATACGATTTAAACGGAATGGTGCGTGGCCACCTATCGCGCGCATAACATCGGAGTAGCGCGTCCCAACGGCCTTCCCATCCACATACCGTAATAATAACGTTCGCGCGCGCGTGTACCTGGGTGCATGCGAACGGAACGATTTCGGGCGCGTTAAACTAGTGTAAACGCGATTGTTTCGAGTTGGCAATTTTCGTCAAATAACTCTATAAACGTATTTATATAAACGTATATACGCACGTATTGTATACGGAACCATATACTTATTACGCTCGCGTCGAAAAATTCTAAAACAATAATAAATGGACGGGAGTACGTACAGTGGAAGAAGACGTAGGGAACGAAAAATAATACGAGACCCGAAAAACCGGTATAAATTGTGTGTACCGATAAGCGAAACGTGTATAATTAGGGCGCGTACACGCGATTCGGCGGACGTGCGACGGTTAGTGTGTGGGGGACAAACGGGGACGCGTGAGGCGAACTCGGGAAAAATTAATACGAAGATTTTTACCGAAAAAAATATTATCGAGACTAATTAAACTGGATCCTCGTCGCCGTTGATCCCGCAGTGGTCGTGATTGTATAGATAAAGTCGGGCGTTTCCATTTTATATTTCGACGTATTTCTGCCGTTAATATGCGCGTAGAAAAAAAATGAACATTAAACGACTGTACGTACGAATCCGAATGTACTCTTTTCTCGCTCTCGAGTTTAATAGAGACCAAATGAGACGCCGTACGACAATATTTATTTTGCGGTCGTGCGAGTCGTTTAAATTGATGTAAACGCTCGCGTCACTCGTTAAAACAATTTTTTTTTCGTCATCGTTTCGAAATTAATTAGTTTAATCGATAACGTTTCCTTTTAATTGTTCGCGTAATGTCGAATACGCGTTAAAATGTATTTTTTTGGTCGAACGTCGTACTTACAAATTGTCGGTTTCAACTCGAATTGAACGCGACATTTTTTTTGGGGGGGGGAATAAATCCCTATATAAAAGACGGCAACGAGGGTGAATTGGCAGTTGAAAATCACGAGTGTCCTAATTCTTTTGAAGGGTCTGATGACTAATTTTGAGCCGCCATTAATGTTAACTTCGAGTTTTTACTTAAAATCGTTTATTACGATTATTTCTTTGTGCGTAAATGTTATTGGATACGACCACATTTAAAATTAATATACGTCGAAGCTAACGTAAATTTTTAGTTGAAAATTTCACCCGCGGCAACATAACAATAAAAATCGATCGACGTTGTTTCACTGTGGAATATTTAACGAACAAAAATAGAAAGCTTACGATAACGAAACAACAAAACAACTAAAACGAACGGACGAATTTAAGCGAAGAACCGAATATTATAATTTGATTAGCAAAATACAAAAGGAAATTAATACCGTTTCACTTAATCGTCTTGGGATCGGGGGGACGAGAATTTCTAGAAGTGTGTCAAGTCTACTAACAAGTGTACTTTATAAACTTTGACGAAATTAAATCTCAAAGATCCGTTCATTCACTGTTCTTGTAGAATATTACATCGAACTTGTAAACAACTCGACGAGCTTGTCGACTTCGAAGAGAATATGAAAACGAAGAAAAAATTCTTTCTTAAGTAGTAAGTGCGGTAAGTCTATTTGTTTGAAATTAACGAGTATACAATTTTCTTCGCGTTTACATAACGTCGAGTTTGTTTCTGACAGTGTAACTTGCACGTAACAAATGTTCGAGCAATTTGTCTAAACGCGAAACAAAGATCGCGTTCGTATGACTTAAATTAAGCAGATATTTGTACAAGAGCCCGATAATGCACGCGGTAATTACATCTTAATAACGCGAATATATAATTGATCGTGTTAATTTGTCGTTTTTTAATCTTTAATAATTCCATTGACCGCGCATTTTATGTTCTTCGGTACTCGAACCGAGGTCACCTTTCCACTTTTACACAGTTAAGTCGAGTATTCGGATAAACAAACATTACGGTTCAGAAATACGAGTATAATAACGATAATTCAATTTTAATCTATTACGAAATTTAAAGACTAGAATCATTTCACGCCTGTCCCGAAGAAAATATTTCATAGAAATAACGCGAGTACGTCCATTTTAAAGTTTATTCGATAAACCGTATATATATATATATATATATACACGTTGGTGTATGTAACTTATACATCCCATACTATTATCGACAAATCCAGTGACATATGATGTATAACATACAAGTGTGAGCGATTAATTTTTTTTTTCAATTCAATTACGTAATGTAACGTTAATAGTTATTACAAAAAAAAATAGAATATAATATGTACCGGGCATTATATAAAAATGACGTAATTTAACGCTTAGGAGAATTCAATTTCGTATTTATACATAGGCGTTTTTTTGGAAATACGTACGGCGTTATTGTTCAACGGTACGTTCACGGAACAACGGCGCGATAATAATAATCGTTTTAATTAAAGCGACGATACGAAATCGTTCCCGTTAAAATATTATCGGAGTCTAAAAGGGAAACGTTTACGTTTAACGAAAAACTTTTCGTAGTCTTCTTCCTCGCTAAAGAAACACGTATCCCCAGTTCCCGCGAACTCGTTACATTTTTTCCACAACGGTAATTTAATTTATTTCCCTACGTTTTATTCCGCTTTTCATTTCGCGGCTCGTATTATATATATAAATATATCATATTATTCGGTACGACCCGAGTTTTTCCAGTAGAGATGAGATGACGTTCCCCCACAAGTAATTCGGATATAATCCGGCAAAAACGTTAGTCGCGGCGAGAGGTACGCGCGTTTATTTGCCCCTTCGTTCACCTTTTTAACTTCGGAATTAAACGCGATACGGTCGTTTCGTGATTTAATACTGTTTCGAATTATAATGATCGACGACGACGACGAGTTACACACCGTAAGGACGCGCCGGTGGGGCGTCGCGTTATTTTTTACTTTTTATGTAATATATTTCGGGTATGCGGTTTTCATAAATTTGTCATATACGATACTTTTGCGTATTATTGTATGCTAAGTAAGCAAAACAAATTCGTTTCATAACGTCGCCAATAAAAATACGAATTTACTCGGCGCATAATTTTACATATTTTGATATTTTCGCGTTTTTCGTGGGGCACGTTTTAAGTATCGATTTTAGACGCCCGGTGCACGTGCTAGCGTTTCGGGACTGAGAAAGTATTTATGGCCCACGTCATAAAGAAAGGACGTTCCAAATTTATACCCACCGAAACGTATTCGTTCGTTTAATTATTGTTTACGTAAACATATCGACGGTTAAATAAAAAAAAACGAAAAATTACGTAACCGTATACGTACTTATTAAAATATCACGAAAGTTTGTACACTATCTATATACCCTTACATAACGAGACACACATCATCAGACATTTTGATGCGCGAGGCACAATATTAATAACGAATTACAACGCCGTCGTGTACATAATACGCGGACAGAATGAATAGTAGTGAAGCCAGTCGGCGACCTATACACGAACCTCTTGAACGCGACTGACCGGACGGCTGACGTACCACACCGGCGAGGTGTACACGCAGTACGCACGGTTACCTCGAAGTCGTATACGAGACGACTTTTGTTATCACGAGTCTGCGCGATTCGACGCCGACGTTTCGAACGAATTTCGTTTCCGCGATTTTTATTCGTTATTAAATCATTTAAGGAACGTTCTCGTCGACCAGTTTCAACATGACACCACCACTACCCGACGTACCTCCGAACGAACGAAAACGATTTGATTTTCAAATGGCGCACATAGTTCTCGTTACATTGTCTACAGCATTTCAAAATAAATAAACGAATACGCTTCTTCGTTATTCCGTTTACGAATAATATTCGGTCGCGGAAGTCGCTGTTTACGTAGTTCGGCCGAGCTACGATAAATTTATACGATATCCTTATGACAGTAATACGTTTATATTTAATGGTGGTTATAACTACTCGGATTAGAAGGAGAGACGACTTAACCAACAACCGGCCTTAAAAACTTAAAAACTTCTAATAAAATTTTCAACATTTACTACAGCACTTCACCATTTCGCTACGTCTTAAATTTAAACATTTATTACTCGTGAAAGATTTATCGAATTTTAATAATCAAGACGTTCGACTTCTCTTTATGCACGTATTATTTTCGGTATTACGGCTTAAATTATAGGTAACGGGTTTAAAACCCCACGAGGCGGAAAATATTAAAACGCGCAACGAATGTAGAACGAAACGCGCGAAACGTTAAAAAAAAAGAAAAATAACAATAAGTATTTATGTTCGCCGAATACGGCCGACGATAAACAGCTCGGCCCGTACACGCGTAAATGTATAATACGTAAGTGGCGCGCGTGTAAAAGGGATCGTTAAGTACGACGGGTATATTTCCGACGGTATTTTTTCGCCTTCTTTAATTCCGTAATGTAATATTTTCGACGTAGTTTTTCTGGAAAAAGAATCCGCGGGCGGCAACGATTTCGCGTATATTAGCGGGGAAGTAAAGGGATCGGCTACCGCCGCAGGGTCCGTCTAAATTGATTTCGAATATCGCCAATGCATATTGGTCCGAGCGAAGTTATAAAATATACTATTTACGCTTTTAAAAAAAAGCGCGCGCATGTGCGCGTATATTGAAACGAACGAGCGTAGAATATAACGTTTTCGTTTCTTTTTTTACGATAAAAAAAAAACGTTATTATTACGTTCACCTTCTCGAAACGCGCGTAGATATAAATAATTTATTATTCGAGCGTCCCGTTCCCCAAACGCCGGGATACGTTTTTTACAAGTTATTTTCCAGCAACGACGTTAATTTTACTGTAACTTCACGCGCGCGCAAATTTATTCGAAATAAATTGAAATTTATCCGTATCGACAATTATATAAAAGCGTATTGTAACGTGTACGTATCGCGATTAATTATATTATATTATAAAATGGCGTTTGTTTAATTTTTTAATATTTGATTAATCCTTATTTGTACATACAAAGTTCATCGAGTAATTTTTTAATAAACCATTCAAAGCGAGCCGACCACTTCAAGGAAATATTGTCGGCGCATTGCACTTATAATATCGTAATATATATATATAATTTGACACAGGAAGTCTAAAATGTTTACGTGTTAATATTGCATAAACGCGTTTGTGCCATCCAAAGTTTACAGTCTAAACGACGTCTATATATATAATAGAGAGAAAGATATTCCGGGAAAAATATTTTCTAGTAATTACGCGTACGCGATAAGCACGCTATCGACCACCATCTCGTCCTTTCGCGATACGGTTATTCGTTTTTCTAAAGCGTTTACTACGCAACGGGACAGGGTCGCGATTTGGCATTATATATACATACACACACACACACACACACGCCACCGTCAACTTTCGCGTTTGAGCCACGTACGCGTTGTCGAATATTTCGGTTACCGCGCATATGTGTAGGAGTGCCGCGACCGTCAACGCGTTATACGCGCCGTACCACTGTACGCGTTTTTTTAACGGGGGTACAGTAAACGATCCGAATAAGAATTTCGACGTTTTCGCTAAACCATTAACCCCGGTCGCGGTATTATAAATTAACGTTACCCAAACGCTCTCCCATTGCCACTTGCTTCCGTCGTGGTTAATTGGTTACGATAAACTTTCGCGAATTCCAGCCGCGACGCTCGAGTCCGTAGTAGCGTTATTATTATTGTAACGTCCCTCCCCACTTCTTCTCGTCTTCGTCCCCAAACGTCGTCCGGCAACGACGGTCGGCCGATTGGAAAAACGCCCGCGCCGTCCCGATATTTACAATTTCACCTACCGGGCCGTTTGGTCGTACTTTCGTACGATATAAATTCGTTACCGTCCAGTTACGCGCGTATTATGCACGGTACGTACCACGGCCGGGTATATAGGCGAGTACGTCCGCGGGGACTCCGTTTTTATCGGATAAAACATTTTTGCGGAAAAAGGGACGTCGTAAATATTACGACGCGCGATTTAACGTTACGGCTGTACGCGTCGCGTTACGAGATGTTTTTATCGAATGTTTTCGGGCGGATGTTTTTCGTCGTCGGCAACGCGCGCACGCACGTATTTACGCGCCCCGACGACGTGAAACATTATTCTTAGGCTATATTCGGAACGGACCGCGCAACGGTACTTAACGAAATTAACGGGTGAATTGTATCGCGTAAACATCGACGGAGTGGCGTACAACGGTCCCGCGGAGGGGACGAAATAAATTGCCCGCGAAGCCCGTAGTTATAATCGAACGTTCGGAACCGAAAATAATACGCGTTCTATTAATATTTTACGCGTCGCGCGGTCGTTTACAATGTTACGCGCACACGCGCAGTACGCCGAAAATGTGCACAGGCTTTCGCGCGTCCGTATTTTGTGCACGCGTGAACGTCACCGGCGGCGATATTCGCAAATGCGGTGTCGCCCAGACGGTATTTCAACGAGGTCTGAAGTCGCCCGAACTATAAACACACGCGTTTCGAACCTCGTCCCGGGCCGGTTTTAACCGCGGTCAAAAACGCGTGAAATATAACCGCGAGGGTCGCCCCATACGGGAAAGCGCCGTCGCGCGCGGACCGTTCGGCCTCTTCCCTCCCTCCCACGTCCTTTAACAGCCGGTCTAAGCCGTTCGGGTTCCAAATGGACAACATTGTACCCGCTTCGAGCCAATACGTCTCGTAAAAGTGAAAAACGCGCGCGTCCCGTATTGCCGATATTTTGTGCGCGGCGAACCTAGGCCGTTAGCACGGACGGGGTATACGCGAAAACGGGTCCGAGAAATCGTTATCGCCGGAGAATTCGAATTATTCCCCTTTTCGCGTACGGACGATAGACACGCCACGGTGTTTACACACCTCCGTAGGGCCATTTCACGGTCCCGAAACTCGCGCGTTCGGCGAGTCGCGTTTCACAAATTGCCGCATTTTACACCGGACGAGTTCTTTTCGTCCGTACGTCTTTACGGGTGAATAATTATAACGACGGGACAATTTAAATCACTCGTAAACGAATACGCCACCGGCGTTCGGCGTGTTACAACGCCTATTGTTTTGTAGTACAGTATCGTCGCGGCGTTAGAATTAAACGTTACCGGTTTTTAGATATCGACGTACGATTTGGGGATACTTCCTTAACGTTCACGCGACGACGCTTTTATTATTCGAGTTCTACGTGTAACGACAGAGAAAACAAATCGACGTTTTCGTTATTGAAAACTCCGAAAAGCTCGAGACAACTCGCGTGGGGAGAGAACAAAACGACATTAAAGCGACGTATAATTCGGCGGAATAAATTCGCGTGTTAACGCGCGCGTGTTTGTGACGGAACATCCCGTGATAAAATATTTCGATTTCCGAACGTTTTAGTTATATGCCCGCTCGGCCATAACACAATATGGCGGACGGTACGCGTTATTGTATATACGATCAAGGTCTCCGGAGTGTATATACGTCGCACCCGACCCCGGCCTTTTTTTTATCGTGTACTTTGTTTTGTTATCTCTATCCTTACAGCGATACACGCGCGCGCGTTTTTTGGCACGTCTTCGTCCTATTACAATCGCCGATTATTAAATTTTTGTTCATTTACGAAAAAGAGCGAACCGACAGCGTATACCTGATATTGTATGACGCATCTAGTGGGTCGTTGCCAGATGTAAAATTTCACCACCGTCGGCCGCTGTTTTTATAACGAACCGGGCTGTGTCCCGAGAATACAAATAATTTTCGTCGTATTTTTTTCGGAACGTTCTTTCCGCATCGAGTTCTACGTTTCTTCGTGATCTCAATATGTTCGACCGCATCCCTTACGTATGTCGCCTATATACGTTTTCGAATTGTAATCGACAACTTATGGTTTCAATTGGAAATTCTCGAAGAACCCGTCATCGCGGGAATTTAATTTGATTTTAAATCCGACGAATATTGCCCGAACAATGGACAATTAAGACACGATGATGCGCGTAGAGGTTAACATTGGAAACATAGGTCGAAGACGTTTTGTAGCGGAACGTTCGAAGGCTCGTAAATATTCCTTCTAATCGAAGCGGTTGTGACCGTATTAACCGATATTTATCAAAATACGAGTTTACCGTCGTAATATTGATTACCGTGTCCGCCGCACTACGCAAAAGCGACTCCGGCGATCGAATTAATAGTTCGTAAACGGAAAATCGAAAATAAAAAACGAATAATCGTTGTTAATTCTAATTGTACGAGACGGCGTTAGGCGTCAATCAAAAGTTGACATTCGTTCGAGGTGAACAAGAATAGCGTAATACAGGAACGTTTCTTGAGCGATTAAGTAACGGATAAAACGACGCAGAAATAATATCGATTTAAAATCTCGGTGGCCGGTTCGTGATGAAATAAATCTCCCTCAGTACGAACTACATGTTCGCTCGCGTTAACGTGTATTCATATCCGGTTTCCGTACTCAAATATATACGCGCATTTACGGAGCGCGCGGAGTATTTTACGATTCGCCCATATACCGTATTATATTTTTAGTTGTCGCTTAACCTTGAACTATACAATCCATCATATATAGCTGTAGGTATGTGTGTACACGCACATATATATTATAGGGAGATTGCCAAACCGTTTTCTGAGTGCAAATCAAATATGCACGACGACGAGATGAAATTCGTGATTGCGAAACCGCGAGAAACAGTGTCCTGGAGTTTTATTTGTGGAATTTTCCGGCAAGTAGGAGGCGCGCGGCGGCGTGCGACGCGAGAAATCGCTCAAATGCCCGTCCGATTTGTGGTACGCGAATCGCTTCGGCATCCGGTAGACGTATTGCTCGATTTAATGTTCGGGATTTCGAAAGACGGAAAAAAAACGAAACGTCGTTAAACCCGCGCGGCGTTTGGTAGTCCTCTATCCGTCGAGCGATTCTCGACGATAAACCGTAATAAAATATCGTTCGTTTACTATATTCGCGTATACCATACTTACCACGCGACCATAAATGACGTAATACACTCGTCGGATAACGTAAAAATATCAATTTCGTACCACTTGATACCGTAACGTCGCTGAAAATCCGGCCCTACCCCCAATTTCGGGACCCATATACTTGTAAGCCACCGACGCGTCTCGGCTAAACATTTTAGTATAAGTACAGACAGCGCGACGCGTACGAGTGTGTGTGTGTGTGTGTATATGTATACGCGCCCGTATATGTTTATTCTATACCGTATATATATATATGTACATCGCTTACCATCGACTTAATTTTAATATCCCGGGGAAATTAATTTGAAAACTGCTCGGTAATCGATGTAGATGATTATAAATTGTTTCGTAAAACGATTAATGTTACATCCGAGGATCCCCGACGATGGTAGAGAATTAGTCCGTACCGAGTTTATTATATATTATAATGTATACAACGCACATACGATTTTACGTCGAACACGAAATGTTTACGGCGTAAAGGATAAATGTTTTAAATAACGTCAATTAGCCGACATTCACGGGACTACGGTAATTGTGATTTTTTAACGTATTCAAATTACTCGATAACAATTGTGCCGACAATGTCATCAATTAGTAAACGTTGCGAACGTTGAATCGATTTTCGTAATTCGCGACGCTGAAACGCTTCCCGGGATTTCTCACAACGCGTTTTCGTCATTAATATTTTATCGTCGTAATTCCTATGAGAAATTCATTTTATTATTAACCATTATACTCTCGTGTTATTATTGTTGTTTGATACCGTATTCGGGTTAACGTTAATGTACGAATTGGAAATAATTTATTTTATAAATTATATCGATTTAATTATTTTGTTTTTATTTTAGACATTTTGAAAACAAACATTTACGTCAAATTTCGACGATTAATATAAAATGAAAACAAACTAACGCTAGAGAAAAGGAAACGAAATGAGAGCCAAATTAAAGAAGTGAAAAGAGAAAATAAACAGAAATCAACTAAAAAAATAAAGAAAGAAAAATCGTTGATTTATTACAATTTTATACAATAAACGTAAAATATCGATTTTTCTGTTTACAAAGTATAGAGCAGATCTAACATTTCTTTTGTTTATATCAGTGAAAAAATATTGATTTTCAAAAACGAAGAGTATTACTTTTTTAAACAATTAGACATATACTTACATCGTCGAGTATTAGTCAACTAATATATAATATATACATATATATTGTACGTTTAATTATAATCGATTTAACTTATCATTTTACGTCACTTAATTATTGTCATAGGAAAGTTTTTTTGGTAAAATTCGATCGAACAATATGGAAATGAATTGAATCGAAACGCGTACGATTTATAATAATGTAACATAGGGGACGATATTTGTTGACGCTCGAAATGAATATAATATTAAAACTTTTAACGTTTAATTTTGTAAATAATGTCGTTAAGTTTAAACGAAGATTTACGGATATTCGTATTAATCGTTAACGCCTACTTAATATAAATTAATAATCAATTAAAAACAGCGCCCCAGAACTATTTAAAGAAAAAACATTTTTAAATATATAAAAGTCGATAGTTATTTAACTACTTTGTGCCAATACGCGACTTGGTATTTAATATCCGAAATGTTAATAATTATTAATTATAAAGACGTCTTTAGTTGTTTATATATGCGCGCAATTCAACCATTACGGTTTACGTAACTTTTCCATTTAAAGTATAAAAGGATATTGGTAGGCAATATATATTGTTATTGTACGAGTTGTTGTATAAAGCATTATGTTTAATATACAATTATATATATTTGAAAAATCTTAAAATCGTACAGTGAAAAGATACGAAAAGATCAAAGTTTTATGTACTATTTACTGTTTACTGGTTCGAAAGAACACATTATATTACTATCTGTGTAAGTTTCTCGAGAATTATGTACACAAAAAGAAAATATATTAATAATTTTTTATAGATTAAGGTAAAAGAGATCCGTGTTAGTAAAAATATATTTCTTATAGTTTTTTTACCCTCTCCCCCCCGAATATAATTTTCTTTTTATTTATTTTACCGTTATACGTATATACATATGCGGCATATTCACCGCGAAATTGGCAAAATCTCAAAGGCATATGTAAAAACTAAAAGCCCGAATAACGATTATTTACCCGAGTAAATAGCGTCGACGGATAAATACGAAAACATTTATAAAATACGGTTTATTTCTAATCGAACAACGGACGATTCGAATTTAAAAAAATAACGTTTAACGTAAGTACATTCGATAGTCATTCCACTGGTCGCCCATTGTTACGCGTAATAAAAGTTAACGAAATCGTGCGTTCTCGAGTGTTCGACGCCTAAATGATAATATATTGTAATAATAACATTCGACGCGATTGTACTCGTAAAATATACTATTTACGCGTACAATGGCGTACGAATACAATTTACGGGCGTACATACACGCACGTGCGTACGTACAAGTACACCTTTACGAAAATAGCGCGAACAAAAATGCGTGTGACGTAACGATGGCTCCGAAGGATTCCGTTTTAAAGTGGACGCCGAAATTACGTTAATTTAGTGCGACCGTCGATATTTACGAGGGTTCGCGAAATTTTTAATAAACTTCGCCGTCGAAATTCTGGTGCCGGGGTCAAGCGCTTTTCGCCGCGTACGTTTCGACCGTAGAAATTAAAGACGAATTAAACTAACGACAACGAAACCGCGTTTTCATTAGGGACGGTACAAAACCGTTATATAGTAGTTAGGCGCACGTTTTAAAAGCACGCCCGCTGGTTACCTCGGTACATACAAAAACCTCGTCCCGCCCGATATTCGATATGTATGTTGAAAAATAACGTTTCCGACGTACGTTTTTATTGCACAAAACGAGATAAGCAAATGCCGTTCGGTATCCCCTCGCTGCGCTCCACCCGGAAACAATAATCTTATGCAAACCTAACCAAATAAGGATTCTCAACAAAAAAAAACTGTTTGTTCGCCGTCTTATCGATTTATTTTTTTCGTGGTCGGCGGTAGCTTTTCGACAATGTCTTCGTTTGGTTATCTTAAAAATAAAATAAAACCGACGGGAGACGTCGACGCGGTGGGATGAGTGGAAGGGGGGGACTCGTGGGACTCTGGTGGCGGTTGGTTGGACGGGCTGCGCGGCGGTCGGTCCGGAGGTGACGGTGGTGGCGGGTGATGGGTGGTGGGTGTGTGAAGGGAAGGGGCGGCCGGAGGGAGGATACACTAAAAACAGATCTCGACCGAGAAAGCCGCCACGCGGATTATGTGAGCTGCAAACAAACTTTCGACAATGTAATAAAATTGTATTATGCCTCCCTCCTCTCCTCTCCTCGTCAGTTTCCAGCAACAACCCTCCCACACACGTACGTACGCGCGCGCGAGCTATAACGGTCGAAGTGGCCTATTCGCGTATACACGTGTCGCGACACTCGGTTTACGAAACGGCAAAATTGTTGGCGCGGCCCGATAATTATTAATATCGTTTAATACGCGCGCGATTATATTATTGAACGCGCCCGGGTCGGTCGCGTGATCGAAATTGTTTTCGTCTACCTTCGGGGAGGTCGCCGCCCGCCATTCGTCCACCGTCACCGACACCGTCACGCGGTGATGGGTGCGCGGTGTTGGACGTATAGGACGTTTATGCGCGTGTAAAATGGCCACGCTCGGAACGTTTTAATACGTACGTATATATCTATACACGTTTAGCGTACACCGAGCGGAATTCAAACGAAATCGCCACGGTCGAATTGGCGTTTAAATTTAATCGCTCGCCCATCGTCCCGTCGTCAAATCTCCGCCCGTTTTCCGGATTACGCGAAATTACGATAATAACAATAACATAATACCGTTATTATCGTATACCTATTACAGCACGACGTATCTCTGGGTCGGTACCCGAAATATATTTTATACGCACGTGCGGTACACGTCAGTACGATTCCGTACGTCGGAAATTCAACGAGAAACCAACATTTCATAATACGTTGGCCACGTCGGTGTTCAACAAACACGCGTCTATTCGTCCGAATATCAATCGTGCGCACACGCCTAATGAACGTAGCCGGTATTTATGCGCGGCGCAGTTCCGGCCGTTAACGGTACCGGCGGCGGAAAAACGTCCGTCGGCCGAACGGTATATGAAACGAACGCGCGCGTTCGATCATATCGAATCCAATCGATCGGTTTTTGTTCGCGGGTCGCATTATACTCGACAGCGTTTACGAACGCCAATAAAAACGCGGAGGCGGACAGCGCGAGGATGACGGATAAATACGATTCCCGTATCGTCACTGTTCATATTACGGTCTCGCGAATCGTCGTCGCGCATAGTTGACACCGTGTTTAAATGTTGTACGCGCTACTCGCGCTACGTATAAACGACGATTTTATTGTTCTTGTCACCGCTGTCAGTGTTGTACGCTGGCCGAAAAAGAAACTTCGTAATTTTTTATCGCCGTTAATTAAACGCGCCGCGAATCGGACATCATTCGTCGTCGCCGCGGTTCGGACGGTTACGGTGCGGCGGGCGACTGCTTTTAACGGTCGACATTCTTTGAAACATCCGACTTGTTTGTGTTTATGCGAATTTTTACGAGTTTTACGAGACGCGTTTTAAAATAAAGTTTTATTCACTCGCGTCGTACGCGGTTAAAAAAATCGCCGAAACGAAACGTTTTATTACTCACTACGGCGGAAACCGGCGTCGTTTTTCGATCGAATCGAAGCGGATAATTACGTTCTGTTTAAACGCACGATTGACGATATCGTTTGAGACGGACCGACCGTTCGGTCCCGTTTCAAACGTGATGCGCGGAGCTTCCTAAATAACGGGCGCGTAAAGTTCGTGTACACGAGTAGTAGCCCTATGGCCCGTGTGTGTTTGTTTCGACAGTTGGACGACGGCCAAATATAATAAAAGATGAAAATAGTTAACGAAATCTAGAATACAATATTAAACGTCCAGTATTTAGTATTTATTTACAACACCTGAGTGTTGTACGGTTATTTCGTTCACATTAACGACGGAATAGGTACGCGCGCGCGTGTGTGTGTGTATAGGTTATTACGATTAGTTTTCCCGCCGGAGATACGAATATATAATTTTTTTTTTTTTTTAAATATCGTCTAGGCTCTTGAAACTCGCGTAAAACAATAGATTTGGCGTTTACCCAAACACGCGCTAACCGAGTTCCATACACGTGCGATTACTTTCGGAGAACTAACGAAGACCGACGTACGGACGCGACTAATCCAATTGTCTGAAATCTTTGAAACGGCTTAAAAAAATGTCCTTTACAGTACATTGACGAAACGGTCTGTTTTACGGTCTGTCGAGTTAATGGACATAAGCTTTCGAACGAAAAACCGCCATACGTGTGTGTGTGTGTATATATATATATAAACGCGTGTACGTCATTTAATTATTTTCTATTCGACAATTTTCTTTTTGATTCGGGAAAAAGAATATTAACGGCGGATTTAACGAGCGGCCGATCTAATCTTAGAGTGTTTAAAACGAAAAACGCGTTTTACGGTCGCGACTTAATTATTTTCGTACACGTTACAACCCATCGGTAATTCGTCGGGTACTTCATACGCGTTACACCGTAGATTGAATATACCACTTGGCTCGTCATGCCACGCGCATTTTCTACACGCGCGTATTTATTTAATACGGAATACAATTTTTTTAGTGCTCAACTTACCACCGCACATAAAACGTCGTTATAAGTATTTATTTATCGTACGGCATAACGGAACGACCATAGTATTATTCTAACGTAAACGTAACGACCTTTATTTTTATAATACGGCGCGTGTACGAAAATGGCCGTCTTAATCGTATTATAAAACGTGCGTTTTATTTTTGTTCCAGGAAAATGTTCATCGGTGGTCTCAGTTGGCAGACGAGTCCAGGTAACGTACGGGCCATCGTGCAATTTATTTATTCCGCGTTACTATTATTATTGCGTCGTACTATTTAGTACGGAATAAAAGGACTATAAGCCGACACGCACGTCGTTTGGCCGAACCGCGAAAGTTATTTTCGGACAGAAGCGCTTTTTACCTCCGCGCGCTGTCGTGATCCGCGCGTTATATTCGTACAGCGCGCGCGCGGCTTACAATTGCCGACCGAAACGTTTACACCCGTACGTCCGTCACCAGTCGCGTGACTCCGCGAATATAATCGTTTTTATTACGCGGTCGGTTGCATTTCAGCCTCGTCGTATAAACACTCTACGAAACAATTCGGCGCCGCGTATACCGGACGATCGCGACTATTTTCCAATAGACGAAACGAATTTACGCCGCGACGTTTACTCGTTAAACGTTCGATTCCGAATATTCGTTCAGAAATGAACACGCGATCCGAAAACAACATTGGTTTATCGTCGAGCGATCACGATTATTCCGTCTTTGGCGTACAAACGAAACTATTTTAAGGTTTAAATTCGGAATTAAAATTAACGTCGACGGAATCCACTTTTGCGGACCGTTTTA
This sequence comes from Geopemphigus sp. TES_GeoC_2020, assembly GCA_025469175.1. Lineage (NCBI taxonomy): Eukaryota > Metazoa > Arthropoda > Insecta > Hemiptera > Aphididae > Geopemphigus > Geopemphigus sp. TES_GeoC_2020. The sequence continues at coordinate 64,266 of JAIPRN010000437.1, read as the reverse complement.
TTATTCGAGTGTGAAAATGCCGATAGGGACGATGTTCGTGCGGCCAATCGTAAACTGGCTACCCAACGAAGGAAACACAAAATCGGACATTCAGATTTCAGCGAGAAAACGTTAGGCTGTTCCAACGTGCACGCACCGTCCGACGATTTTATCGCAAACTATTTCGAAAACGAAATTCGATAGTCGCCGTACGTATTTATAGGCGCACTGTTCTCTGTATGTACACCACGTACGTTCATTATTTTCTATACCGCGATTATCGTCGAATAATAATCGATCACTATTATGACGATATTGTTCGTGGATCGGATAAAATATTATATATTCATAGACTTATTTTGACGAACGAGAACATTACCGTTTAAACTCGTCGTGTACGTTAGCGCGGCTCGCGTATTATAGCGCAATACGTTATTCAGTGAACATTTAGGACATTTTCATTAATACAACAATATCGGCGAACTAGTGCGCGTGTGCCGGCGTTTTCTGTAAATTGTCTCCTTTGTCATAAGAGAAAAATTGAAAAAGACGAAAAATATATATATACAAAATACGTACCTACAAGCTAAAACAACAATATAAAAACACGAGAGATTGAGGATGGGGAACAAATAACTCATTACAATCGTAAAGCTGCGGACGTGTTCGGAATGAAATAACACGGTGGCAACGACAGAAGAGAGGAATCGGGGAGGTGGCTTTTTCTTTTCTATCCTTCGTGTCTGACAAATATCTAATAACGTTATATATTACGTGTGTGTATGTGTGTGAGAGAGTATGACATGCCAAAAACGGTCGGTATGTGTATAGGGCACAAAGACCGGCCGAGAGAGAACCAGAAAATGACAATCGAATATTATACCGTAATACGTAGCGATACTGCGAAACGAGAGGGAGAAGACACGTGGTTAACCGTTATTTATTTATTTTGTTACCTCAAAAAATTAGAATACCGCCGTAGTAATATCTCGATATACGATATATACATTTATATACGCATTATGCACCGGAGGTTTCGTTGTCGTAATAAATCCACCCCGCGTATAAGGCCACCCTGCAGGGACGTTAACACACGTTAATAATAATTCGCTCATTCGTTGACTCGACTTATATATATATACATATATGTATTTGTGTGTGTGTGTGTGTGTATGACACTTGAACGGACTACGTTATTAATGAGCGACCGAACGCAGTGGTCGGAAACGAATTATTAACATGTACACAAAAGATATTTGATTTACGGTGTAAAAATGATGAAAAGAACATAACGAACGTTATCGACCGTGTACGGGCCCAAATGGCGCGCGTGTATGGTAAAAGTCAACCGGGAGCTGCGCCCACCGACTATTATTTGAACCCGTCGTATAATAATCCGGATAATTCTTCGCGACAATAATTGTAACACCGAACTCCCTCCTCCCCACTCCACCAACCATTCCGACGGTTACACACTTTATACCGCCGGCACAGTGGTCAACGCGACGGCTATAAATTACGTTCGGCGAAGAATAAGCGTAAAGAAATACGCGCGCGTTGTTTACACGAGCGGCGACGATACGGCGCGAGTGAAAATCAAAACAGTAATAAATAAACGAAACGGCGGGGGCGAAATGTTACGATTTCGGGGCGCAAATATATAAAAGTCCAATATCAATCCGGAACAAATAGTGCGACCGCGGCGCGTTCCGACTGTTCGGACGAAATACACCGAACGGCCCGGGCCGTTTCCGTATAAAACGGTAATATTCGGCGCCGATTTCGTTTCGTTCCGACGTCCGAGCGATTCGTCGGTAATATTCAAATGGCGCCGCAGACGTGAAATCGCGTCGCCGCGCGTGTAAACGTTAAAAAAGTTAAAGGGGCTATGTACGTGTTTGCCGCGGTTATTTGTACCGGACGTCACGCGGAAACGTAACGAACTTTTATCGCTCGACACAGAAACTACGAATTGTCGGACCGCGTTCTTTGAATTTCGTTTTCCAAACGCGTGGCCGTGTACGTTCGTTACAGCTGCAAGCGTAACCCATTGAGTCGCGGCTCACCTTTCGGCTAGCGTGTATACAGTTACTGCGGTACGGATGTTACGTAGTTCGTATTTTACGTTTTATTATCGGTTAGGCCATATCGGAGTGGGCTCCCCCCCCACCCTTCCCGAGTACCCTTGCACGTATACAGTACGTAGTAATCAAAATAATAATAGGTATAGCGACGAATTCGGCGTGCGCAACGCGCGTTTACAGGTTGCTGCGGGTTTGACGAAAATTGAAAACCGTACGTACTGCTACGCCGCCACGGCGTGTACCAGGGAATAGCGAACATTTATCAACGGTTCGACTATCGGAACGGTAGAGCGTGTAGCGTATACATATTATACGCTGAATTCTCGAACTAATTTAACGGACACGGTTATAATTAATCCGTAATTGGATAACGAGGCGGTTTTACATATATATATATATTACTAGGTGGACATAGAATATTATATACATACAAAACGGTAATGATAGCGTAAGTAGGTATATTATATTATTAAACACTAACGACGTATGTGCTTTTAATTGCGGCGTATGTAATAATAACGAGAAACGCGTGGATCTAGGGGAAATATGACGGTAAAGTGTTTTCTAAATATACAATATATATATATACATACATACACGTTAGAAAATAAATGTGACGCGGCCGTAGAAATTCGTGACTTAGATGTAAATTACGCCGATATAATTTCGCCGGAGAGAACCGTAAGTACGTTTTCATCGTCGTACCGCTAATTGTTATTAAATATTATTCCGGCGGTCATTCGAACGTCGTTGACGCGTAAAAAACTTTTCGGTCACGACGCGGAGCGCTAATAAAATGATCTCGAAAATCGTTCACGTTCTTTTCTCGCGCCGCGCGGCGGTACGCTGTCTTTTTACGATTCCCCTCCCCTCCCTACATCACTTGCCGCCATTGCTGAATGCTTCGGGTTGAATACGATTTCGATTTTGCTGTAGTTTTATTGGCTCACACACACACACATTTTTTACCGACATCGCTTCGTTTCGTGAAAATGCAAATAAGTGAATTATTTCCCCGTTTCGTGTTGATTTCCTCTTTTTCTTTTTAATTCCAATCTCCTCATTTTATGTAGCGAATAATTTATTTAAATTATTTCCACCAGCCGAATTACACTTGCCGTACGAATCGTCCAATCGTTATTTTTAATTTTCTCGATTTTGAAAAAGGTAAAACGAAACAAATACTCGTCAAATAAAACTATATCGTATCTATGTATATGTTATACGCGTACATATAATGTTGTCGAAATAATTTGTTTCTTCGTTAATGCGACGTTGGACGCGGATTTCTAATTTTTATTCTTTGTCCGTGATAAAATATCATAATTATACGATTATAATATTTAATTATTATAATATTATTACAATAAAATATTATATAATATATAAATATTATTACGATATTTATAATCATTGTATTAACAGCGTAAGTCCCGATTAATCACAGCATTTTTACATCTTAAATGTTAACACTGTTCTGTACGATACGATAAACACAACAAACGCCAAAACTATTCGAAAGAGGACGTTTTCGATTAAAACGTATTAATTTTTTCCCTCGGAAGTATCATAAAACGAAATTACTATTTTTAGTTTTTACACGTTGTGCTGCGCATACCATTAATTATACGGCGATAACGCGTATTACTCAGATTATCACCCGAACGTGTCTAAAAACACCGAAGTTATTAATGTTCCGTTTAACTCGTCGAGTAAGGATAAATTATTATGTAATATCTAAGGTAGTCTTATATATTGTGCGGGTACGTTCAGTCGTATTAAACATAAAAGCGCCTAATACGTAACTGCGATACGTGAAACGGAGTGAATACACATTATCGCGACGTTCGAAAGTACTATTTTTTTTTTAAAACTCGAAAAATTACTCGTCCGAAATTCCGGTTTCCAACCAAAAACTGAAATAAGGGTCTTTTTCCGGTTCCGGTTACGTTATTTCGCAGCCCGCTTGGTGATCGGATATCGTATCTGCCAAAATGATATTCGCAACGAGTCCGTACTGCGCACGTGTTGATAATGTTAGGGCCGACAGAAAATTAACAAAGTTTTACCGAAACAGAAAACGCGACGATTATTAGCGCGCGAAAATATTTCGAAATATATTGTAATATCCGGGCGAGCATAAATTCTGTCGGAGAAAATCGGTACGTTTACATAAATCGACATTTTGTTCGGCGAATATGAACGTTTAGCTTTTTTATTTAACGTAAACTTATTCCGCATACTTTATACGTTATAATATATACCTAACTGTATAATTAGTATTCGGTGAAGTATAAAGTGATTTTCAGGTAAACTACTTAATCGCTACTGAAATTCGACGTAACGTTAGAGTTCGCGATTTAACATATAAAGTAAATTTTAAGAGTTACCTAGACCGATGCAAACAAAGGAGAATTTTCAAAAACGAAACGAATGATTAACACAAACGCGCCATATATAATAAACCTAGCTGTACTTGTTGAAAGTCGTTATATTTTTGGTTTTTCGATAAAAACGAAATTTCCTAATACGTTTTACAGCTAACGGGCGTGATAGTACGATTTTTGGTTTAAACGACAAAGCAATAATACGATAATTCGCGTATAATATATTGACACGGGTATGTCACAGAGAATTATGCGTATTGCGCAGTTAACGCGAATGCTAATGAATATCGAATAGATTAAACGATATTAGTATACATCAAATTCAACGGATACATTTTTTAGACAATGTTTACGGCTAACACGAACGACGTGTTAACCACGTTAATTTGCCCTCGCGGAAATCGTCCCTGAAAACGTTCGCGTACATCTTTAAAACCGTATTCGACGAGAACGTCGAACGAAATTTGTTTAACGAAAAAAAAAAACGGAGAACGATATCGACGAAAGTTTCAACGAAGTTTGTAGAAAAAAAAATCGTCAAAATATGATTCATTACGATTAACGTATATATGTGTGTGTGTATTGCAGACAATGGAAGCAAACACGATTAAAGCGATCGAAATAATAGTCGTTTGTACGTCAAACACGGTTCAAATTAAATATTACTCGTCTCGTAGGTTTAATAATATCGTCTGGCAATATCGATTTATTATATACGCGTACATAAAAATTCGTCGTTTTAAAACGGTTAACGAAGAGAATTACAATTATCGATTACGTTTGGAAATTTTAGACGTACAAATTATTTACAAACGCCAGACTACCGTATTTAACGTAGTTAATTATAAATACGTCGAAATACGCTGTTAACGGAACGGGGAAAAAAAACCAAAAGTGAAAACGAAGGTCAATCGACGATCGCGTTATTATTATATTTTACAGACAGCGTGACGCGAATATTTCGGACCCGTTTGCGTATCGCGCGTAAATGAACGCACGTACAAGAACGTAATAATTACGGCGCGTGGTTCGCTATCGTCGTTTCGGTTTTAACGGTTTCGCGTAGCGTTCGACAATAATTTGACGGCCCGTCGTTCGAATACGGCGGTTCCGTTTACAAAATATTACGCGAAACGTTTCGTCGCGATAAACTGGAAAAATTCGACTCGTCGATTTAAACGCGCCGCCGCCCTTTTGTTCTATTAAGTGGACGGAATAAAAACGAAATATCGATAACAGACGAGCGCACCGACCGAACAGTTACGCGCGTCTACTACGATCACATTATTGAGGAATTCCACGGCGGTAACGCGGTTAGTAATTTACTTCGATAAAACTACAAATCCGTTACGTATATTAATGATCAACGGATCGCGATTGGAAATCCGCGCCGCTTTCTGACGTTTCGCGAATGACGCGTACTATAAAACTGCACCGTGCGGATTACTAGCGAATAGACTGAGCGCGATTTTTTACGACCGCTGGTGTGTCGCGCTGGATTCGATCGCACGGCCTACACGTGATTTCTTTCCCCGTAGTATTAACAACGCGTTGCGTAACATACGCACCCGCGTCGGTCGTCCCGAACGGCGATCGTCGGGAAACCAACGACGTGTTTCAGTTAGCGCTACGTCCGAAATACGATATACCGCGTGCGCGATATAAGGCGTTTTACGCGAACACGAAAAACGCGCCGTTGCGCGCTCGGAGTAACGCGACCGCGCGGTAAACAGCGTAATCCCGGAGCCGTTTTTTAACGTCGCCGACCGTCGTGGAAAACTGTTAAGAATAATAACCAGCCGACGGTGCGCGGCGGACGGAAAATGAACGTTCCGAAATAAGTAAAGTATTACGCGCGAATGATACGAATCGCGTACAGCGAGCGCGTCGTTTGTAATTTACGCTCGGATAGCGCTTTGGATTAATCGTAATTAATTGGGTCTTCCGTTTGGAAACAAAAAAAAAAAAAAAACGTCGCAACGTCAATTCCCCGTCATCGGAATGTACAATATTCGTGCGCGTATGGGAACGAACGCAAATGCGCGCCGGTAAAACGCAATTACCCGTTTCCTTTACAAACGCGCGTTTATCGCGAGATTTTTCCACGTACTCGCTTATTTTCGTCCCGAACTCGCCTTTCCGGGCGGAAAAGACTCGTCGGACCGACGTTTTACCGTAGAAACCCGGTCCGTGGTTTGTTAGTACATTTGATTTTCCTAACGAGATTTGTCGTCGCCTAATCGCGCTATTGACGCAATTATACGTCGACTGTATCGAATTCCACATGGGGCCGTGTCCGTTACGCGCAAACGTCGTTTAATTCTTCACGTTCCGTCGCTTAAATAGCCGCGTGTATTCAAAAATCGCGATATTTTGCGAAACGCGACGGTTGCGTTTAGCTAATAAATACGAAACCGAATAACGATTTACTATTCGTTTTCGAAAATATTATAACGTAATTGATCAAATACGATTTGTGTTATACTCAAGAAGGGACGCGGTCAATAATTAAACGTTCACGATATTTTGAGGTTTGTGTTGAAAAACGAGGGAAATGAAATCGTCAACGAATATATTGACCGAAATCGACGTACGCGGCCTAAAATAAATAAAAAAAATGTATTCGTAACAAATATTTGATTAATATAATATTTCGCGACGAACGCGTTTAACATTTCACTAATATACGTATACCATATATAGGGAAAAACGATTTATAATAGAATCGAACTATGGATATAAATATACGTTTATTTCACGCGTCTATTTTCGTCGCCGTGAAAATCGATCGCGTTGTCGATGCGTTGTTTTCCATTTATAACCGACAATTAAATTCGAAATATTTTTGCACGTTCAACCGCGTCGGCGAAATTGCCGGAATATATTCCGCTATACAGAGTCACTGTATAACATTCCGTTCATCAGCCGTCACAATCGAAGCACATATTACGCGTACGCGCTGTAATTGTGTAACACATTCACGGCCGAATACGCGAATTCGCGTATATGATTACGTATAAATAAATAATTAAACGTACGCGCGCACGCGCGGGGCGAATATATGCAAATAGAACGCTGCCGATTCCATTAGCGTACACAAGATGAACAATCAACGACGGCGCTTTATAATTAACGAACTACGACCAACACGTTGGCAACACAATCCTCAGTAACGACCTGTCATCTTCGAACGGGAAAAAAGCCGATATACTATATAAGGCACGCGTTAAGTACGTCCGCGGATACGAAGTTGTCCGGCCGTTGAACGCTCCGACGAGATTTTTCGTTTAAATATCCGGCGCGCGTATTTCGTAAACGGATTCCCGTTACACGCCGCGTGTCGGTATTCTCAATATGATTAAACGACGTCGTGCGTTCAATTGGCGGGCGAAAACCGTATAAACGGTAGCGAATACAAATATTTCGACGCGTATTTTTACTCGCGTTTATTATGAGGATTCTACGTGCGCGCGCGCCAACTACTTAAGCCGTTTGTTACGAAACGGCGATTTGAACCGGCAACCGGCGTTTGATCAATAATATTCGGCGGGACGGAAAATTGCCGGCGAGTTATTTTTGTTATTCTTGTATTGGGCGTACGCAAAACTCTGGTCGAAAAACGACGGTGCCGTGCGCTGTCCTAAAATGTCATAAACGAAAAACCGAAATACAAACGCGGTTTTTGATTTTTCACGTGTTTCCGTTCGCCTTTGACGGACCGTAACGCAGTACCGTAAATTTCGGTAACACCGAACTATCCGAAATAACGGGCGTGTGAAAAAAACTCGTCGTATCGAACGAAATAAACGGACGTCGTTCGAAAACGGAAATGGCCGCAGGTCTCGTACCGGCGCGATCCAATTTGTCGTAACGTTTATATGGTACGTATATGGTGTAATTTTAATTGAAACCGGCGACTGTGCAGCGTAACGATGACCGTTGATTAATTACCGAAGAGTTCGATTATAATTTTACTATTATTAGCCGTTGTCGTGAAACGCTAACATGGTACATATTTGTGTAACGTAATAATATTATAAGGTGTATTTACAAATTTATTTTACAAAAAAAAACCTTTTAAAGCGTTTAAATCGTCGAACTCGGTACAACGTTTCGACCAAATATTATCGTAACATACACACTCGCGTGTATATAAATGTATTCGTTTATTTATTTATAATAGCTTGGCGTGTTTAACATGTACTTTTTTCGAACAAATACTTCGGCGACCGGAACCGTTTCCGCCACGTACCTGCTGCAGCCTGCACATGCGAGCGTGTGTACGTGTACACGAAATATAATATTTTTACGTCGCGGATGTGCCACCAAGCTCAGAAAACAACGTCGGAAAAAAAAACACGAGCCGCCGTCCCCCGGAAGACTCTAATAACGTTTAATAACGATTTTCCCTGACAACACGCGTACACACACAGGCGCGCGCGTATTATTCGTTGTATTGTTTGTGAAACTGTGTGGTTTTTTTTTTTTTAATTTTACACGATACCGCCGACTTTTATTCGTCTCTTTCCGCGTATTACACAGTTCCCGTCGCCTATCACCGTTTCCCACTATGTCACTAAAGTAACACACGGTAAATATTTTTTCCCCTCCGTCCGTACGCCGTATCGTAAAAAGTTACGCCACGAACGGTTTCTTTGTTTGCGAATAATTCACGACGCGTGTATATCGGCCACACACCGTTTATAATACACGCGTCTATAGAGATGCACCCCAGTGGCTAATTGACGTTCACAAAACAATTCGCGCAACTGCGCCGAACAGTGTCGCGATCCAAATACCTTAAACGTAACGGCGACCAGTGGGGGGGGTGGGGACGCGATTTTAATCGGACGGCACACTAACGTGTTTTCGTGTCGACGCGGATGAAAAATTGCGGGAAAAAACCCGGACGCGAATAAAACGAAAAACGAATATACACGTCGCGCGTACGTGTACTACGATAATATCGTCGAACGGAATAATCTTGTGAAATTGGCGTCGTTGTTTCCAAATAGTTCTCGACGTTCGACTGGCGTATTTAAACAAATTATTTATTTCGGACGTACGCGTATGTTGTATTGTTTCGATATTTACTATTTTTGCGTACTTATTGCTGGATGACTTAATATAAAATTACGGGCGTACGCGACGACCTTAATTAGAATTGCGTCGAAATTAATTATACCGGAAACGTTAATAAAATTGATAAACTATTAATTAGCGCGAATTATGCAACGTGTTTGATTCTTGTACGAGTCAAGAAGAGGTACATTGTTACTGTACGTACGGGTCATTACCGACGAACGTTACATTAATCCCAATAAAGTAAAAGCATTTCGCGGTCTATCACACGTAAGGTAAATAACGTAACGATAAACGGACGTATTAACGAAATTCGACCGAGCGAATTACAAATTTATGAAACCACGTTTGTCTAACGAATCGTTCGATTTTAAATTGCAATTTATATACGTTTCGCTTTCGTGATTTTTCCCGTATTGTCGAGTTAAATTTGCTTTCAGAACCGTTTATTTATAGACGTTTCGAACTGTAAATAAAATGCGCCAACAACTTAAGGCTCCGTAATTTATAGTCGGTTTATCGAACTCGAATAAACGTCGTTATTATTATTATTATTACGGAGTCGAGAAATTTTCAAAAAAAAAAAAACCTTTTCAAGTTTTTTTAAACGTCAAATCGTATTAACAAAATATATGTACACGGCGGAAAATACAACGTGTTTTTTCATTGGCCGTAAAAACTATCGGAAAACGGCAATAATTTCAACACGTGTCGATACGTTAATGAAACGGACACGGGCGTCGAAACGCCGGCACAAATGATTGGAATAAAAACGGACGTTTTCGGTCACGCTACTTGGGCACGTCCTTTTGGAATCGTACGAATTTCCAACTCGCCGCAATACGACACTACGGTACGTAATATACAGTAACGTAGCGCGCGTAACGACGGAATATATTTCGCTATACTGTAAACATTGTGTTCGGGGTCGGTCGCTTAATAATGTATAGACGTTTAAATTTCACCGGTTTCGTCGGTCGTCTAAAGAAAACGTTGTTCGTCATCGAGCGGCAAAGTTTATTTGCGGAGTTAATGATAGACCTCGTCGTTTCCTTTCCGTATATATATATATCGGTATAAGTACGGAAGGCTTAGTAAACAATAATGCGACGGACGGGTGTGCATTTGCCAGCGCTGATTTTGCGATTTGTTTATTTGTAATTTTCGTTTTATATATATATACGTGTTTCGTCTGTTTATCGAGTAACGAGTCCCTGTCTAGCGGTGTTTACGACTTTTAACAATTCGTACGCGTGTACGATATATATATACATTTTTTTTTATGTACTGCAGGTATTGTGCATATATGTGTATGAGTGTGTGTGAACGATATAACCTCGTTAAACGATACATCATAGACGCAAGAACAATAAAACGAACGCAATTAGATGATTTGTTAAATCAGTGGCGTATACGTACGTGTGTACATTGTACACACACACATACCGTAGTTTAGGTATACGGTTTGTAATAAATAACGAAATGCCCGTTTGCAGTCGGTCATTCGTCCATGGACACGTTATTCGTGCTTGTAATGTAAATTATAAAATATTCAAAACGCCAGATCGTATACGATATAACTTTTATGTATACAATTTATATACATATATATTTATCGGTTTTATGACGATATATCATTTTTCCTATTTATAACGGACGTTTAACGAAAACGTTCTATTTGTTGTTTTTATGTTTTAAAACTAATATATATACACACACACACACAAATATTTACTACGAGTTTAGTTTTGACAATTAACGTCATATTAATCGTGTAGATTTATATTATATTCGACAACGATTACTAAATCAGCCGCGATAATTGACTTCTTACGGTATGTCGCAAAAATATCAGCTGAAAACGACGATTATAAATAAAAGTGCCCGAAATTTCGGACTTGGATCAATTTTAAATAATATTTCGATATACAACGCGTTTTATTGAACCAAAGAATCGTTAAAATCGTTACGTTTAGATTTATACAGTTTTTCGTAGATTTACATGTTCGACTACCAGCAACAAATTCCAATATAAACTCTACAACGCGTATATAAATATATATTTCGGATAAATAAAAATTTAAAAGTACTCGTTACTGTAATAAACCCACTTAAAATTTAAGTAAGTGTTATAACAATTTGTTCTCCTTTGTTATGGAAAAACACGTGTTCCGATCGTAAATCTGGAAAGTTCTGAAAAAAAAAACAAATTTGATTATTATTTAGTTATTTGTTTGTTATCGCGACGCTAACGCTAGTCGTTTTTATTTAAACACGGTATAAAAATGCGTATAACGTTATTTCGCGCATTCGTTACGCCGCCAAAATGGTAAAAACCGACAAAGTGGTATAAAACTGACTGGTATCGACGGTTTTTCAACGAGTTAGATTTCGCCGACGGATAAGTACGTATAACAACACTGTATGATTGGTTTGATTAAGCGCGGTACAACAATCGTTTAATTAGACAATCTTATCCCGAACGCTCGTATATCGTCGAACCGTTCGATTCATACGCGATACGCGCGTTTAATTCAACGTCGCAATGTACGTCGCAGTTCACAACGCGTTCTCGGTCTTCCGTCATTTCCGAATTTCAATTGCCGTTAATTATTAATCGTTACGAACAAGCCTGACCGGACGATATATATTATAAATTCGACGAGTCGCAAACGTCGTCGACATTTCGTACGACGTAAAGTAGTAGTGTGCGCGACGGTCGGTGAAAAACCGAACTAAATCGCGGTTCGGTAAAATTGTTATCAGGAGACGCGCGTTGGTCACCGCGGTCGCGGGATCGCGCGCAACCAGACGTTCATTCGCCGTGGTTATTCGCGCAGTCCCGTTTTTACGATCCCCGGGGTCGTCCGGTCAGAAACGGTTTTTCGTCGCGCGACAAGTCCGGACTTTTGTGTTATCCACCCGTCCGTCGTCCATCGATCACGCGACCGCGCTTTTGTATACGCGTAAACGACAAATTGCGGCCGTTTTCGAAGCGGGCGCGGTTTAATTAATATCGTAACGCCGCGGACGGGGTACGATTAATAGGATCAAACGCGGCGTAAGTACGCGTGTTACTCGAAAGAATATTTTCTACAAATAATTCGCCGCGCGCTTCGAGTATTAATAATTATTCGGGCGCGCGCGCGCGTGTGTACCGAATTATCGCGTACACAATTTATACAGTTTCTGCGTGTGCCGCCGTTTGCGTCGCAAAATACACGGACCCACGTGGCGCTTATTACGTAAACGATACGTCTATCGACGCGTGTCGCGCCTTTCGGGAACTTTTTTCGGGGCCGCGAGATTCGTAACGCGCTTCGGAGCCGAATGGACCGTTAATTTACGATCGTCGCGATTCCCGCCCGGGTATTATATCTGTATGACGCGTATATATTACGCGGGCCGCGATCGATCCTAAGCGAATAAATTACGCGACGACGACGACACGCGTGCGGAAAACGCGAACGTTCCGTTCGATATTCGTATTGTCTTGACGCCCGTATACGACGCGCCGGACGAACGTAATTCGGAGATTTATTTTTACCGCCCGTGCGCGTTACACGAGCGCGCCTATTATTTACTACCACACCGAGTCCCATCGTAACCGTAGTAATAATTATAATAATAGTAGCGCACGTTGTTACGCGTCTTTTGCGCGCGGATAGAACATTTTCGTATCGACGCGTAGTTTAAAATATCGCCCTGCGTACGTCGTAATATTATTGTCGTTCGACGATACGGTTCGTATTCAACGACGTTCCGCGTCGCAACATTTTTAGATTCCGACCGTAATACGCTCGCGCGTTATTATTACGACAATTCGCGTGTTCGTATTCCGCAATCATTATACCGGTAGTATATTCTCTGTACGTCGATACGCGACGGCGTAGAACGTCCTCCACACCGCATGGTGGACCGACGCCCCGGGGAACATTAAAGCGTTCGATCGACTTTAAATAACAATTACGGTCGAAACGTCCCGAAGACCGTACGGTGATTGTCGATTACCACAAAACTGTTACACACGTACTGATCGCCGTTTATCGATTGTTTTTATCGAACTGCGGCGCAGGGACAATACCGACGACGATAATAAAAAAAAAAAACGCCGTATATTCTCGGCGCTGCGGCCCTCGTCCGGTTCCCCGCCACGCCGGCACTCCGTGTAAATATTCGGCGGGCCCCGGCGCGGCGGACGCACGTGCCAAATATTAGTACCGCGCGTCCCGGGGACCAGAATTTATGTTAGCGGCGCGCCAAAAAGGCCTGTCCGACGGACGGCGGCCCGGGGAAACAACAATGCGTTTCGAGAAGTCCGCGCTCGTCGTCCTCTCGCGACCGCCGCGCCGTCGATTAGTCACCGGCGCTTTCCGGCGGCATTTTTATTTACCGGTACTCTTTTCGGAAAAATCCCGCGGCCATTATTTCGTACCGCCCGAAACTGCCGACGAACATTCGTTTCGGCGCTTAGTTTATTTCGAATTCCTGACAACCGAAGTACGCATACGTGACCTATAAACTACATACACACACGTACATAAATATATACTTAAATATCGCGTATTTTAAGAGCGCGCGAGTTTGTATATCGGAGTATATAGCCGAAAGAATAGTAATAAAAACGCTACGAAACGATTCTGTTTTGAAACATACACGTGTATATATGCCCGTGTATTTTTATCGAGCTTTCCGACGTGTTTTAAATATGGCGCGAAATGAAGTGTACGCCTTTTTTATTATTCGTCAATTATTACGGCGTTACGAATTCGGCGACGTTTTGGACGAAAAAGAAACGTTCACGTTCGCGCCTATAGTAACGGAAGAGCGGCCGGTGCAATGGGTCTTGGACAATTGGCCCATTAAAAATATACGACTTCACGGTCAGTGGATCGTCGAAAACCGGTTTCGCGTAAAGTAATAATGTGTGTATGTATACACGCAATCCGAGTCATTAAAGAGGAGAAATACGACGACAAATTTCCGGAATGGAATCGTATACACCGATCTCAATAACAACGACACCGCTGCCGTACACCTGTCCCCACTGCTACTCGTTTATTATCAACCCGGCGCCGGTGTATAATTAATAGGGAAATTATATTTATTTCCGCGATGTTAAATAATATTCGCCATTGGAGTTCGGATTCGTCACGTTATCGTTATTAAGTGTTTTTTTATTTTATTTAAGAAAAGCTAAATACCACAGGTATAATGAAGCTTAACGATTAAAAAAAAAAAAATTATAAGTAGTTATATAATACATATAAAATAGTGTTAAGATAAGGAAAAGAAGAATCAAATAACGAAACCGAAAGAAGTAAACGATAGGATAAAATTGAATATGATAAAAGGACAAGATGAGTTTAATATGTTACGAGAGGAGCTGTCGATATTATTGTCGAACAAAGAGGAAAAAAGGAAGACCCGCAAAGAGACGATCTGGGACAATTTATAAAAAAATTGAACGAAATCTCCCTTCCCAGGTTCCAAAGTGAGATTACATATACAAATAGAAGAAGAATTTCAGACCGAACAACAAACCATTGGCCGATAATCTGTTATGACCGAATTTCAACCTGGAAAAGGACACAATGAGGAATCTCGAAAGTTTGGAGTTAAAAAACCAAGGAGAACGTGTGATAACCGGAACGATTGATTTGTACCATTTAGCGGACGAATTAGAAAAGGACCAAATACCATTCCAGGCACAATGGATTTCCGAAAATTGGAAATATGATCGGAAGACCGGGAAATCTCGGACGTAGGTTTTATTATTATTATTACGTGTTTGAATACAATTTCGTTCGTCGCGACGATTCGTAATCGTTTCGATCGTTCGCGCGTTTCGGTTAAAAAATTCCGCGAAAAGTAAACGTACACCGTCCGGCGAGGAAGCTAACATGGACTTTTTGAAACTGTGTGTGTGTGTGTGTGTGTGTGTATGGGGAGGGGCGAAAATATTTTTATCGTAAGCCCGACAATCTTGTTCGGACGTATTAAAATTAAATCGTACGTAACGTCGCCCGCTCGTATAAAAGCGTTCGTTACGAACGGCGGTTACGTTTTTCAAGGACGAAATCCGTCAAGGAATCCGTCAAGAATTTCGCAGCCGTGTTTTCACCCGGCGGTATATCCGATGGTCCGCAAACGCGCCTGTTCCGCGGTTTTTCGATAAATCCGCCACGCCCTACAACGGACAATCGCCGCGATTCCTCCCGACAAATATCGCCCGGCGTCGTTATACTAACGTACCCCGGTACGGTGGTGGTGGTGAATTATCGGCGAGTCGTCGTTTCGACAACCCGTCTGACGCAATCGACCGTGACGATAGCGGCGCTCGCGTTAAACATTCCCCCCCCCGATATTATTCTCGGCCGAGATTAACGCGGCCGTCCCAATTAGCGTTTCAATTAACCGAACGAATACCGGGACGGTGATAGCCGTAAACCGTAGGAAACCAATTACGTTATTAAAATCGCGTGTACCGTTCTTGGGCGGGTCGTACGTTGTTGTTGTCGTCGTCGTCTGCGCCTTTGCGTTTCGAACGGAAAAACAACTTTAACCGTATCGACGGAACCGCCTTATTATTACCGATTTGGCGGTGTTTATATTGGATTCGACAGTAGCAATCGGTCGCGACGGTTTACGTTAATAAATTCGCAGGTTATCGAAACGTCGGTTATTATACGATATTGTTATACGGCGCTAGTACGTCTCTCTCGTTGTCGGATTCGAAACGCTGTAGATGGGTAACGACGAATGGGTGCGGTCGCCCGGCCTCGTCGCCTCGTCTCGTTCGACCAGCGGCCGGGTGTTTTGTCGTTCCCGGGAAAATGAGGAAAAAAATACAATAAGAGCCGTAAAGGCGATACGGCGTTACGTTTATGCAATTCAAGTACTCGTAGGTGATTAATGATCGCGTTTATTTCTTCTCACGCGCACTTTACGCGCGCAATCTACTGATATAATACGTAACGGTGAAATGCACGTCCCGCGAATATAAATCACGCGACCCGGAAAACGGTGGCCTACGACGACGACTTCGCGTTTTCGACTTGTAGAAAAATATTATCATTTTTCGCGTATACCATATACACCCTCCTTATTTTACGTATCCTCGTTTTCGTATACCGCCTATTGTATTTTTTCATTTTCGGTTTACCGAAAATACGCGTGTTGTTCGCGTTTTTCGTTTGTTTAAAAAAACGAAATATATTTCGAAATTATGTTTGAGCGCTAATCGTATCATCACGTCAATTTTATAATATCCGAAGAGCTATTTAAAATATATCGTTTAACGCGCGTACGAATATTATGTACCGTAATTGATACGGAAAATTCGAAAAAAAAATTTTTTTTTTTTTTTGGAATAGCGACAGTACGCAAACCATTTGTGTTTGGCCAAATTATTATATAGTTAATCGTTAAACTTCGTTTGCGCGTAAGAACGTTTTAGCCATTTAGTTTCGTCGACTATATATTAAACGTTCGACAAAAACGAATGTACGGGAAATTATTAGAGAGATTATTTACGACATTTCATTTTGTACGTTATATACGTCCCGAATACGGCGTTGTGTATGAAAGCCGTAGGGACTTAATGAAATTGGATCGAATTATATAAGCCTTTAGAAACTTTCGCTAGTGTAGGCGAAAGATTAAACTATAATAATAGTCGGTTTTGATTAAAAATAGATAGTAGGATTCCGATAGTCGGCCGGCGTAATCCAATAAAATCGGAAATAAAAACAATAATTAACGTTATTATACCGTGTGATTTGCGACCGATTACATTTCACGAAAGGCTATCGAGTAGCGGCGAAAGGCAATTTTCGAATCGTGTTTTAAGCGCGTAATAAAATACGTGGCGCGTATCAGTGTCTACGAGTAGAATCGTTATTTGACGAACGTTATCCTACGGCGAAAATATGATAGAAATCGAACGATTTATAGGTTTTTACGCGAAGCTATCGCACACGAAAAGTGAACTTAAATCACCCGGCGCTACGTTCGCTTACGTAAACACTCTTTACGAGCGCACGTTACGTTTAATACGTTTTATAGTCGAACGTTTTTACCGTTAGTTACTTACGCCAGTTTTTAGGCAGCGCATTTTAGGGTCGGATTTCAAACGTGTAAACTCCGCCGGTACTTATTTTTGTACGCGGACAAATTAACGTGAATGTCACCCGTGCGTATTACAATATTATAATATAATTCCGAAATATTAACGGAGGCTCGCGGTTGTTCGAAATGTTATATCCGAATCTGAAATCATATACAAAACGATTCCGCACTATTCCGGGGCCGGTTCAATATTCTTTATTTTAAAAACGGCGTTACACTTTTTTATTGTAACAAAAAAAAACGAATATCGTATTTCTCCGCGGACGATATATATTGTTATCTATTAAACGTAAATTATTCGTTAAACGAATAACGTAATGCACGATCGACCGATGTACGGAGACGTTTTACTATTCGTAATAATTTTTCGATAAAGAGAATTTCCTCTTCGTTTCGTATCGAAAGAACGCGCGCAGGCGGAGTTAACGTTTATTTTGACGGGCTAAAAACCCGTAATAATCGGCGAAGGGGTCATAATCGGCGGAATTCGCGCGCGCCCGATTAATATGTTTCGGTACCGACGTCCGCGCCTAAATCGGTAAAATCGAGCGGGCGATCCGATATCTCGTAAAAGTCTCCAAGATAAATATGCAATCGGCGACCGGTGAAACGCGTTATAGGTAAAAACGTCACGTTCGTATTGACAGTGACGTGGACAAAATTCGCCGCGTATCGTAATTTACGGGATATTTATTATTATCGTTATTATTATTAATATTTAGGCCCGATAAAAAAATACGGCCGTGTAAGCCGGCGTAACCTTACGCCATCCGAGTGGAACGGTCCGATTAGTCTCGCGGACGTACTACGTAAATCGCATTATGGCTGATTTGATTGAAAAACGTTTTAGCAGTTCGGTTCCGCGGACCGTAACGAGATCCGCGATCGATCGTTATTAACGATAAATCTCGGCGTGTTTAAACGACAACGAAATATTAAAAAACAATCGCGAATCTTCGAGGACTGGAACGAAATATAATTTAATATTTTTTTTTTTTATTACCTCCTCCCTGCGGGAAGAGCGTTTCGCGAAACGAAACGTCGTAACGACAATCGTACGTATTAGGAACCAATAAAAAAAAAACGGTAGGGAAATAACATAAAAACAAAACGAAACGTTAAAACTTAATTTAATAACGACGCTCGACACGACGACGTATACGACACGTATATTACGTTGACATTTTTATACGGTAATTGTTTAATCGTGGATTAAGTTTATTATATATACGTATATCGTAAAGTATCTAATTATTAAAAAAATTTTGATATTAATAGGAGAACGTAATGTTAAAAACGAACTAATATCGAAAATCGGCGATCTGCTGGATACGGAGAGTTCAAATATGCTACACTCGAAGATTTCGTTTAATACGTTGCAAAATCACGCTACGAAAACAACAATATCGTTTCTCCGAAACGGAAAGGTTATCGGTCCGTTTATCAATAGCGCAACGACCCAGACACGCAAATTCGAAATATTCGTGTTCTCTTTTTCCCCTTTAAATTTTAATTAACTCTCGTATTTTCTGTAACTGGCGCGCGCGGCGTGAATGGAACGTACCTACGTACGTACGTACGCGACGATATTGGTTTCAAATAGACGTCGATTTTATCGTTTGAACCGTCATTGCGATTAATTTTGTTTTAACAACAATAACAATTAGATTAAAATATAATTAACCTAACGAACGAATCCGTAAACTGAAAAATAAAAAAATCGTTTTCACCAATTCAATTGTTCGGTGTTGTTAATTCGAATCGATAATAAAATTGTATCACGTTCGTTTCGTCCATTTATCGCGTATAATTACCTGTTAATTCGTTACATAATACGCGTACAATAGTTATTATATATATATATGTATAACTTGGCGCGATTATCGTATTATTCGATACAATAGTTTGCCTGAGGAAACCCGTTAACCGTATGGGTTATTAGGTAAAGCGAGGTAAAACAAAATGATTTTTTCACGAGTTCGAAATGTTAAACGATAAATAATATTGTCGATATTTACTCGTTCGTTCCACCCCCTCGCTCATACGGTCGATATTAATTTCGGTTCGGGATGTCCCGAGTAATTATTATTTCCGAGACCTCGGCAGTCGCGGTAAAATTGTCCTAAATTGCGGCGCGCGCTTTAAGCGACGACTCGCACCGGCTCCGACCCGCTTTAATCTAAAATATTTTCCAAAATCTCTTGCCGCCCTTTCGCGTGACGTTCATTTCGAACGAATACGGCGCGCTATTGTCTCTTCGACCCTCGCCGGATATTTCGGTAACCAACGTAGTAGCGCCATTATTAATCACGGTTCGGAGATAATTCAGTACGGACCTTTCAAACACCCCCCCCACCCCGAAACTTCGGAATAGTAATTATCGTTCGGAAACGTTTATTTTGCAATAATCGCGCGCGAATATTTTTCGATAAATAATTTCACGGTACGCGCGCCGAAAACGACCGAAATTCGGAATAAATAACGCCCCGCCCCCCCGCCACGGCAGACCGTACGTAACGCGCGTTCCTTACAAATCGCGATCTATAAATTATACGCGCGACGAAGCTCGTTTCGTTTGCCAAGCGATCGTATATCTACGCGTTACATTTACACGTCGTAACATCAAGACGCGCGTGAAGACACGAAACACCGCCGTAATCGGAGTACGAGTCGTCAATTTTTTTTCGGTCGTTCGTCCGATGGAACGTTTCGGCGGGACGTTTTATTTATTACGCGGAGTTTGTTGTACGCACGTGGTCTACGGCGGTGGTTTCGATTTGATCGTAGACTCGAGTGTTACACGTGTGTGATCGGTGTTTCCGTGTACAACGCCTATATACATGTAACAGCTGGTGCCCCACGGAGAACTGACGAACACGACGACTTTTGTTCTATTCGACGCTCCGACCGATTTTGTCTTTTTAAATAATCGTCACGGTCCTGCGCTGTAATAAACGCGTTTTTGATCCGATTGAAATACGTCGGGGGCACACCGAAACGAAATATGTTATTTTCGAAATACCGAAATTGTATTTCCTAAATACAATTTTCGAACGTATTTCGGGGTATTCGATTCAAACACTTTTCAAATAAAATCGTCATATTCAGTAAATAGCTCGTACACACCGCTAATGAAAAAATTGATATTTTCGTAAACTTCGAACAACAAGACGACCAATTTTAAGAAGAACGTCTAACCCTATTTGAAAACAAAAACGGATCGTTAATATTGTTAGATTCCGACGAAGCGAAGAGTGATATTATTTTTACAGTAACGTGGTTTTTTTTATACATTTTTTTGTATAAACGCATTAACGATTTCGACGTGAATTACACGTTGGGATATCAATATTTAGCTAACATCTATCCCGTATTTATTTAACACGTTTTCGAATTTTGGTTTTTTTCTGTACGCTTAATTGACAAGAATCCGAAAAAGTCGGTAAAATTGTCGCCAAATCGTCAATTTCGAATTAAAAATAATAATAAGATACTAAATTCATCGTCTAGGTAGCTCATTCGAGCCGATGTCGTCCATAACGCCCACGGACTCTTCTTACGGAAATTTTTAGTAGTTAAAAAGTAAAGTAACGAAAATTACGAAAATATCGATTAGAATAAGAGCTATTTGTCGGGTCTCCGTGGGACGTGGTTCTGGTATAATACGAGTGGGCGGTAGACGACGACCATAAAACGTCTTCACTTAGACGATAACGCGAGAAAGAGAGAGAGAGAGAGAGAGGGAGGAGCGAGCGAGTGAGTGAGATCATCCCGACAGCTGCTGTCGTTTCCGCGGCAATCCCACAAACGGTACCCGTCGCGTTTACATTTTACTTTATTAGAAGCGTCCGAAATTGTTTATTTGTCGAATTCGTGGCACGTTTATTCGTAGCCAGGGGTTTTTGGGTGGTGGTGGCGCGTGCGTGGCGAACGGAGGGGAAGGCCATCGTCGTTTTCGGGCGCAATTAACGTGACCCGGGTAACCGACGGCGCCGCCGCCGTGCCATACGCGAAATACCCGTATCAGTTTTATATATATATATATAGATAGATATCGGTGCCTGGCAACCATCGTACGCGGCCGGCTAGATATTTTATCCTTTAACCCTTTAATTCCCTTCTCCAATTTTTGTAAGACCACGCGCTGAACGATACAAGCCGCCTATACAAAACTACGCGCGGAAACGTAATTTGATTATATTTTCCAGATAACGGCGGTCGCGGTTGTGCACGGTCTACGATCACGTGCGCGTAAACGGTTTAAAATGCCGACGAGCCTTCACGTCCGGTTTCGGTTTTTTTTTCGTCCGACCCGAATTGTCCGAACCGAGAATCGGGGAACATATTCGCGCGGGTACCCTGATTTTCGTTTCGGCGAGTACGGCACGTGCGAAATTCGTACGATTCCGGTACCGATTATTTTCGCGTAACGCCGCGACGGACGCTAGTGTTCACCGCCGTACGACGAGAAAATAGGAAATTCGTCTAAAAGGAAACGAAATAATTTTAATCGTAGATCACGTTAGGTCACGCGTTATAATACGAAACGTTCGCCGCTCCCGAATATTGAAACAATCCCGCGAATACTGTTCGACGTGGACAACGGTCAACGTTTACTCGGGTTTCCCGATGCGTTTAAAAGGGGCCGTGAGTTGGAAAGTTTAAAGATTTCATTAAGCGTACCGCGTAGACGATGAGGAAATGGTGGCGGTGGTACCTGTGATAAAATTAACAAACCTCGCAGCGTTGCCATTTCGGCGACGACGCGTCTCGATTGTTTCGCGAAATTAATAATTCAACATCGTACGTGGATAAGAGGACTTAACCCTTAGTTGTTAATCAAGTTATCCGTATTTACACCAATACCGTTTATATTATATATATATATAATATATAGAATGTACGTCGTATAGTCGGTACGACTGATTTCTACTACCGAATGTTTGTAAACAAATGTTCAATCTCGAGTACAATATATATAATTGATCGCGTTCACTATATACATATATATAAGAAATAATTAAAAATTAAGTAAAACCATATAAGGTCCTCAGGACGTATCTTATGATCTCGTCCGATGGGAATTTATAACGGCATATTTCGTCTGTATCGACTAGGTATACGCGGGTTGATATAAAAATTAATTATTTACGCGCGTGCTCGTCCTATCATTAAAATCATCCGTTGGACGAGTTTTGTTTTTTGAATTTTAAACTCGGCGAATATAATTCGTAACGCGCTCCCTTCGTGGCCATAATGTTCGTCGATGAAATTTCGGTACCTATTAAAAATGTAATTGTAGCGTTTTAAACGTTTCGCTCGATATGAACGAATAAAAGAACGGTCGATTAAACCGAGTTTTATAAATCTTGTTCGCTACCATGCACGCGTTTAGGCGAAATCAAAGAAAACAATTATTATTTCCTTTGATCGTTTAATTATTATTATTCCATTAGAAAGTAATCTAACCTTTAGAAATATCAAAGGACCTAACAACGCAAAGTTAGTGTATAACTTGATTTTCGGTTAATTTCGCGTTCAAAAAAATAAATTTGCGAGGCAACTTTACGTTATTTACCTTTGATGTTGTCCATAATTTAACGTAATTTACTATAAATACCATAAAATTTAATATATTACGTAATAAAAAGCGACGTGTTAGCGTACATACGTATATAACGTCAGTTATCCGTATTAACGTATACGCACTCGGCTTAAGTCAATAGCGCACTTAGATTTGTTTAAAAATTGTCATGTCGCGTAATTTATCGTGTAACATAAATATAATTTTTTCGAGGAATAAAATAATTATTAGTCTTCTAAGTAAAATACGTTAATACGAATATAACGTAGGCACGATATTATATTATACCTTGTATACGACTACGTAGAAACTTTATATAAGGTATACAGTAGACAAGGAAGAAAAATCGGGTAATTAATAGTTTATTGTAAGTAGATACGAATTAGTTTAACTACGATATTATGCCTTTATATCGACTACCGAAATATTCTTTCTCGATATCGTTTTTGTAAAAACTTCTGGAAAATGTAAGTTATTTAACGTGTTTGGTTCGATTTTCGTTCTACGTATAAACGACGAATAGAACATTTTATTAACTAGGCCGGACTTACGAGTCTCTTACGAATAAGGCATGCGTCCATTTGCCTCCCATTAAATCGGCCACTGCACGAGTACATTTAAGTGACGTATCTATTATATATATATACATATATCATACGCCTTCCGAGTAAATATAAACGTCCGCATCGCAAAAACGAAGTGCATAATGTTGACGTATATATAGGTACGACACAATACTGTTTATTTACTTTGGACATTGTCGTAAATATTGCCAAAATAAATATTACGCGTACTATATATATTCGTATATATCGCGATTTTATACGTTTGTTTTGATTCTCTCTCTTCTGTCACGAACGATATAATTATCGTCTCACTATAACGTGATGTTGGCTACCCAGTCTCGTCAGGTTCGTATAGCTATTATAAACATTCTTTTGAAGATTCCAGCGTGTGATCGACCGCGCGAATAAAACCGCTCGTTTCGTTCGTCACTGTAGGATAATTAAAGAAGTGCTAAGTCCACCTCTAGGCTCTATAATTAGAATAAGGGAAGACGTTGTTGCGACTTTCGTCTACCGTTTGAATTTGTCGTTCCGCCAATTTTAAATTTGGTTCCGCGCGTTGAAATCGATAACGTTTATCGCGCAATACTTTTACGATTTTTCAACGCTTTCGCTGCTTATCGAATAATATTCTACGGACGTATAAAACGTCGACAATTCACGGCAATTCGCGAAATAATAAAGGTAATAAAATAATTACACGAGAGTACGTACGTGACGCCTCTAATTGGTTCGAGCATTTCTAAACTTTCGGTAAATAACACAACAACGCCACCGTCCACCAGGTAGATTAGATACAGTCGTACAATACAAAATAAACGGGTAGAACGTATTGTGCGCGGCTTTTTAAGATAAAAAAAAACCTATTAAATCGAAATTCGATTCGATAATTTTTATGAAAATCCGTATTATTCAACACAACGACGTTAGCGGTGTATATAGAAAATCGTTTTTTCGATAAATAATATAATTTAGATAGCTAACAGTATTTTCGTTTAGGTGAGTTAAAAATGAAAAATCGAAATACAAAAAAATATACGACGACGTTTACGGTAAATTTTCGCGTTTTGTTTTTTAGGGTAATACAGAAATGTTGCGAACGACGTGTACGTTCTAAGTGTTTATAAATATATATATGTGTGTGTGTGTAGCATGATAGAGGCACCGTAATTGCCGTTACCTATACCAGACTCGCACAGGGCCAACTTAATGTTCGATCTAACTCGGGTAATTCGGTTATATATGATGATACACGTCGTCGGTATTCCCGGTACCAATAAATACCGACGCGGCCACGCGTTAAACTACACGACGTTATTAATTATCAACCCGACGACGAACACAAACATGGATCTTTGTATTATGTATATATATATAATAAACGAGAAGTTATACTCGCCCACCGCGCGTAGACTGCTACTCAGCGAAACCGCGACGGCGTCGTACATAATTTCCTCGCGGTTGTCTCACCCGATGTGATATCGCGCCTTATCGGCCATTATACAACACGTGTGCGAATATCGAAACGGGGGAGGGGAGGAAACGAAAAAAAAAACACCGACACTGTACGCGCCGCGTACTCATAAATGCCTGATTATAGAAACGGTACGACTAAATCGGTACGCGTTCTTGGCGAAGTCGTGGCGCGCGTCGTCATATTCGACGTGCTCGGCAACGACGGACGAAGAGTGTAGCGTTTAATTCGAGTCGGTCGTCCGGCGAAATTTACGCGCGCGTACTCCCCACCCGCGTACGTCTCGCGTCGGTGTTCCGCGGAGGCGGTTGTCGGAAAATGCGCGCGCGCGCTTAAGTGCGTAGGAGTCCGGTGAGAGAGAGTGTGGGGTGGATGGGTTGTGGCGATACTGCGGCAGAGGATAACAGGGTGGCGCGTGAGAGGAGAGAGAGAGAGAGTGTGAGAGAGAGGAAGGGATGGACGGTAGCTTATGGAATGAGTGAAAGAGAGTGAGAGAGAGTGTAAGCGCGCAGTGTACAGGAGAGGGAACGCGGAGGGGTTTATTGATTTTTGTTAGCGCGTTGCCGGGGCGTACGTGGCGCGCGTCATGAATGGAAGCGCACTATCCGAAAAAATATTTTTTCGTACACACACACACACACACACACACGAGTGTGTACGTATACTAGTTTTCGTCGCAATAAGTATGTGCCGCGTTTATGCGTATATTCGTGAACAGCTAAATCGTTATCTATTCATAATGGGCCACGACGGTTGTGTGTTTGAATGGCGGTGTAGCGCAGTTCGAGAGGATAATGCAGGGGAAAAATAAGGAGCTGGTGGTGATGGAGATGACGGTGGTGGTGGTGGTGGACGCGGAAAGCGCGCACGGGTTTTAAGGTCACGTTCTTTGGCTCGCTAACATGCCGCTGACCCAATACGCGACGCACACGCGTCTAAACGTGGCGGCGGCTTGTCGTCGTTTGCTGTTTTGGCCATACAATAGTATTCGTCGTCACCGGCGACATATTGTACGTGCTACACGTTTAGGTCGATAACAATAACTTTGTTGTACAAGGATGAGGCCGACTTGGAAATACGCGCGCTCGATCGCCTCGTTATTATTATAATAATATAAATAGTCGTTATATACGTAACACGACGGTATTTTCAAAAGTGTTTTTTTTTTTTTAAACGTAAAGTACTATTGAATCGCTTCGCTAATAAATGTATTTTATTATTGGTGCTTCGATAACGACTCATGCGCATTTAAATAAAGATATATAAAAAATTTGAAACGCGCGTCTAATCGACGATATTCACTATGATCGAATTTTCGATCGTCAAAGTCAATTATATTTGTACTTATGGGATAAACATCGTAGAGATAGCTTGACGTTTTTCCTACGCATAATATATAGCGATATTTAAAGGCTAACACGAGCATTTTCTATCGGTTGACATTTTGATAGTCAGTTTGCGTAAGCGATCGCGTTACGTATAAAAATAGCTTTTCAATAGTTATTGTATTCCGCGCAAACGATTAATCGCGTTAAAAAAAGTATTCGGCACTAACAAAAGTAATTAAATATTTTAACCACTCTATTAGTTTACGTAATTTTCGTCCAGTCGATTGTATTTCGAATAACTGGACGACAATGATTTTTCATTAATGTCACGCTTAATATCGATTTTATTTACACGTCTTTAAATTATCGGCGAATTTAAAGTAAAAATAATTTTTTTCGATAATAGTAAAAAAAAGTATAGAAATATTTAACTCTATAAAAGTGGCTATTTATCGGTGCCGGTCGGTACTCATCTAACGACATGCCGGTTACGCTGGTTGCGTTTTATAATAATATCCGCAATTATTTCCGTTATTCCGCGTTTCACCGTAAATCGCCGTGACGAAAACGATTTCAAATACCCTTTTTATTTTAATATCGAACGTTGGAACGAGAGTCCGAACGAACGTTGTTCGGTTCTTCGTTTCTCTCGAAATATCGCGGTACAGTTATTTATATTAATATTCCGCGTTCCCGTCTTAATCGTAAACACCCAAGTATACACCGATGTGAGAGTCTACAACGAAATTTGAGTAATAATTTCTCGCCTAAAATGTTTTAGATTAAAAATTGCCTTTTTCGCCGTCGCTTGGCGAAAATTCCCCAAAAATATCCTCCGAACAACGTACCATATTATTAACGCGATCGCTGTATCGCCTCCGTTACGGTGTTACGTTTGTTTGGTTATAATATTTTCGTCACGGGTAACCACCGTAAACGGAAAACAGACGTTATTACTTATTGGCACTATATATATATAATACACTCGTGTAGGTACTTATCGAAAACAATTTACCGGTTTACTCGATTTAAAGTAACGTATCGCCAACGAATACTTTGACGCTACCCAAGGACGACCGTTTTTTGTTATATGACTGATATTTCGGAACTTCGATCGTATCGATACATATGTTCGATAATATGACGAAATTAAACGGAAAGTCTGACGCCGGGCGCGTTTTAAGTTCAATTGACAAAAACCTAATCTGGAGAAGGAACCTATAGTACGTAATATTGATGCGCTACTCTCGTACCAATAAAGTGGCTAGAGTGTAACGCGAAAAATTTATATTTCGCGAACATAAAACGTAACGATAAACATTTCGATATTTCGAACTATTCGATTAACAGTCTCGATAACAACGATTATCTACTAAATCATTAACGTTCGTACACGCTTATTGTTAACGTATTCGTTTAATTCGTCTCGTTTGTGTTTTTACATTTTATATATATATAAAATGTATCGTTGAAATAGCACGAAAAAACTCAATAAACGACGTTATTTTACAAAGTTCGATCGTTTCGACGAACATAAAATGCGTTTGATTAACGGCAAGAGTAATTTACGAGAAACGAACGTAGTATTCCGCGAACAATTTCGACATTTTTAGTTTTCGTTACGCATAAATACGCTAGCTCGCGACCATTACGGATAGGAAACATCGACTGTTTCACGCGTCGGGTTTCATCGAGCGTCGCGAAAAGTTATTAATAAAAAGCCTTTAATTGTCGTTTAATTCGACGGATTATACACTCCGACAATAAGAATTAACGATCCATTATTAAACGACGATTCATTCATAGCGGACAGTTGTTTAAATGACTAACGAGTCTCGTAAACACTAGCGATTGAAAAACAAATGTTCATTGACAGAAATACGGGCGCGTTTTTTTTTTTTTTTAAAGTTTCATCCGAATCGTCGTCCCGGAAAGCGCTAAAAGAATAGTACAACTATTTCTTATAAGACGCGCGTGTATGTGTATGTGTTCAATCTGAAAGGTTTAGAGTTGCTTCCATTACGTCATTTCCTAAAGAGGATTCTGTAAAAAGTCCAACAAAAATAAACGTATATATATTCTATAAAGATATTCGTCTTCCGTATCGGGAAAATCGCGTTTTTATTCCCCGGGTAACATTAATGTTCCGTATGGAACAGAAACGTTAGTTGTCAATTATCGTACGAACTACGTTAATTATAATCGCGAACGGATTGAACGGTGCGACCCGTATGTAAAATTATCGTTTAAAACCCGTAAACTTCGTACACGATACGACGTACGAACGGAACGAAATAACGGGCGCGTGTATAAGTGTATTTGATCAGACTCGATACGAATCTCGGACGTTTCGCGTTACGTCCGGCGACATTACGCGGATCCGAAATAAATTATTTGCTACGAGAACGCGATTTCTATTTTCCTTTTAACACGCCGACTTCGGTTATTTCGAAACGACCGAAAAGTTACGCGAACGCGTTTGAAGCGAAAACTATACAATTAACGTTCCGCGTTAACAACACCGTCGACACATATTTATGCGCGTGTATATATATATACGGATTTAAATTGTCCGTATAGGCGTGTAGAGACGCGCGGCGTTATTACGTCGTTTCTACATTTCGAGTGTCGCAAAAAAATCGGCGCCGTCGTCGCCGCTACACGTTTATTTACGCGATCGGGTGTCGGACGCCCGCCGAGTTATCAATTTTTTTCCGAAGGCCAATCTTATACGTTCGCGCGCGAACGTAAACGCGTACTACCCGTAAATTGCGCGCGCGCAAAAATTTATACACCCGTATCGTAACGATTGCCACGACGACGAATACGTTTTGATCGGCGTGTACGCGCGCAATACCGGCGTTACGACCAGTTGGATGTGTGGAGGAGGGGGAAGGTGCGAGGTATTTTTGAGAGGACGGTGCCGTAGTAACAATAATACCGGTAGAATTTGTGCAGAAATAAAATTTATCGCCGACGCGCGCTAATAAGAACTCGGTTAGAAAAAGATATACGCCCCGGCGGCGGTGTTTTGGAGTTGGCGATAAGCTCTTTATCTGGGGAACCTTGCGCGAATGATTTACACTCGCGTACGACGTACGTGTGTAACGCGCGTATGTGTGTACGTACCTGCGCGCGCGTTATTGCTCGTTACTGTACACACATGCACAACGCTGTCAGATAAAATGCCTCGGTAATACTGGCAATAATTATTACGATATATAATTAACGGTGTAAAAAACGCCGGGGTAGGTGCGTACGCGCGCGGATACGGCACGACCGCGGAGAACGTCAATGGCCCAAACGCGGGACGATAGTTTACGATACGTCGGGTGAAGCGCCACGCGATTATTAAAATACCGATTTATTGGCCGGGCGCGTAACAAATAACGTTACCCGCGTTTTGTTTTAGACGCCCGCTCTTCTACGTGCATATTTATCTTTATTTATTTATCGGTATTTAAAACGTCGAAAACGGTACAAAATTCGTAGTTGACATATATACGTACGTGACGGTTAGAATTATCGGCCGCATCTCTGTTAAACGTACGTACTTTAAAAGCGCGTTCACGGTAAAACCGTATCGATCGTCGCGACGTTTGTGATTTACGACATTTCGGCGTAATCGTCGTTCGTCCAATAAACACCACGCGTTAATTACGTGACGGACGGTGACGTACGGTAAACGAAATGTCTCGCGCGAATACTAACCAAGGAGATTACGTACGTAAACACGAAACGTTTCAACGTTACGTTTCACGTTACGCTGGTTATGGTACCATTTTAACCAAACGGTTGTTCTTAAGCGTACACGTTTAGCTAGGAGTTGAATATTTTTTTAAACGAACTAATTGTAATCGAAAAACGCGCGAATGGATCGATTCGTTCGAATATTATAAAATGTATATTATTTGTAGTTGACGTGTAATATTAAGCGCATATCGCGCGAGCGTCACGGAATTATCGTAAATATTATCGACCGAAATACGAATACTAGCGGGTGCACATAAAACGTACATATATGACAGAATCGTATATTTTTTTAGTGAAAACCGATGAAAGGACGGTTACGTTCGTGTATATACCTAATATAATAGCTTTAACAACCGTGGTGTCGATACACTTCGCCGAATCTTCGTGAAATTCAAAACCAATTTTCGGTTAGTAAAACAATATTACGGAAGCGGAATTACGATTATTGGAAACACAGTGTTTACTGAACACGTTTGACCGAATTCAACGATAGATAAATCCGCCGAAGGAGTCCAACGAGAGGAATTTGAGTTGTTCGAGCGTTTTCATTCAACTACGTATTCAATTATTAAAAAAAACCTAACAAACGATGGTACTTATAAGAACTATTTTAAAAAGAAGTTAATAATATACGTTTTTGTGCAGTTCAAATTGTTTTTTTTTTTACTTCGCTAAATCCTTTAAAACGTTTTTCAATATATCAGTCGCGTTCAGACGGTATAAATAGTAAATCGCGTATTCTTTTCATAAAAAAAAACTCCTCGATACGACAAAATAAAACAAACGTTCGAGTAAATAAATACAAATACCTATGTGTATAGACAAAACTATTTCGTATTATTCACGGTGTTTATTCGACGTTTAATATGATTTTTGAAAAACGATTATTATGTTTAGAAGATTAAACGTTTTATCGTATTTGAAAAATATATTTAAGAAATTCTAAACGTTACGAAATTATTTTATCGTTTAATGAGTCAAATAAGACTATATTAATTATAACGAAAACGTATACACCCGAAGCATTAAAATTAATAGTTTCGCGTTTTTATGTCGGTATAAAATATTTATAACGCACAAACTCGTTTAATTTCTCCAAATAAAATATTACCTGAAACGCGAAATAGGAACGAATGTAATCGCCGTATTTAATTTCGTTATTAAATAAGAAATTTTTACAATCTGCGTGTAAAATTATAATAGCAATGTGTACGATTTGTTCGCCGATGTTGTCTTATTTAACGAGTTATATTGTGAAGCACGGCCTATCATTTTTGTATTTTCGTTTTCGATACTCTTATTATCAATTTTACGTCCATCTCGCGCTTATACAATAATAGTTTCACTCGTTCGCTGGACTCCGTTTTAAAGAGTAGTCTTTTTATCCGTAACTATTTGTAATATCCACAACCTTATATCATTTCAGTACTTATATATATATTATATACCTAAATCTTATATATATATATATATAATGGCATGTTGTGCGCGTATATACGTATGCTCTCTTCCTGATGGCAACCTTTACTTTTAAACGTTAACAAACGCATACGAATTAGATAATTTTAACGAACACCGTTTGGGATGTACATATAGTTTCTGCGACGGCGGATCAACCTTTGAGGGTTATCGCTCCTAGCTGTGCACGCGTGTTCCTGTATGTGTATGTGTGTGTTTGTGTGTGTGTGGGCATTCATTTTGCACGAACGTGTATATTGTAGTATATTTCTTCCAGTAAATGTTGTCCGTTGACTAGATACAATTCTCGTTCACGTCAAATTTCGTAAAAACGAATAAATAAATAAATCATTGTACCTAACTACACACGTGTTTTATTACATTATAATTGCGTGACTAGTGTATGTACGAGCGTGTGACTAAAATATTTTTGCTCGATTACTGTGTAGCTTATGACCACGTTTCCTTTGATATATATATATATATGTAATGTCTCGGACTACTATATTGCCACATATTTTATGGTGGAGAGCAAGGAATGCGCTTAGCGTTGGTCTAAATGCAAGTGTTTACTTAGAACGTGTTAATGAAATTTAAAAATGAAAAAAAACGGCAGATAAAATGACTGCATATACGGAAAGACGAGAGATATAATCTAATTAATCATTTCACGACTAAAAAAAACATTCACGACCTCTGTAATATATTGCGATCGATAAATTACGCCAGAGCGCGATTATTATTATTAGCGAATTATTATTATAATATTTATCGAAGAAAACCGTCGTTAGTCTCGATTTGTAAAAACGTTTACAATTTATCCATGTACTTATATACGCGTATATAAATGTATTAAAGTATACCGAATTAAGTATAAAATTGTAACTGAATAACCCGTAAAAATAAAACGCGTTTCGTTTTTAAAATTAAGAAAAAATCGGTCGAATATACGAGGTATATTATTATTTAGTGATGTTCAAGCGCAATTTCCCAGTTATAAAGGATAATAATAGCTTTATTTTGACATCAATTTGAAGTCTTTACCTTATTACGATTGTCAGTTATCGGCGATTGTGCATTACTTATCATTTGCCCCTCGTATATTTTTAAATATTCCAAATACAACCCAAACATATGATTTCAGATATTTGGGCAATCGACGTATTGTTGTATATTTTAAACACGTCCCTAAATAATCGAATATTCCCGCAATTTATTCGTGTTTCAGTAACGCATTAATAATTGTATGAATATTGTAAGTACAATTGAAAATAATGTAACCCTTCAAATCGTTAAATGTTACTATATAACCATGATCCGATAGGTAACCTACCGGATTATTAGTCGTCGTCCTATATGCGTACTTACTAATAAAAATTATGAAAAGATTGATTCGAAGTTTTGAAAATATTCTTGGAAAATTGTATTCATATTTGGTCGTACGGAACGCTTTTCTTGACGCTACCTAATGAGCACCGTTGTTTCGAATTTTACAATTTGTTTTAGTCACACGTCATACAATTTCGTTGATGGTCCGGCGTACTTCATAAATATGACTGTTTAATAGGCTCTTCTTTCGTTACCACGTAGAGTTAAATCGGTTTCCGGTTCTGCGTGAATTATTGGCGACAAACTTGTTCTGTCACGTTGTTCAATATAAAATATCGTCATTCCAGCGTATCACCGTGTTGGTGTTCCCAAAAACCCGAGGTCTCTGTATTCCTTTCTCGTAATTTCTTACTTATCGGTCATTTTTTTCGTTATTTTCGTCACTGACGGTACGTTATTAAAGCGATTTATATGTCCCGCCAACGTCGATATTTCTTTCCACTTCGAAATTAGGAGGGATACGTCGATTTTAATTTACGGCAACTATTGCGGCCGTCAGTTGTTCGGTTTTTTTCGTTACACTTTTCCCGCAACAATATCTCTGCGTAAATTATACCGAATTTACAATGGTGTCGATTTATTTCGTTTAGTTAGCGTTTTGAGACTCCATTTGGTTATCGTCGCGATATGGCATATATTGTACAGCACGAAACGACCGATTAAGTATTTTACGGAATGAAACGATTGCGTGGTTGCGTATAGAACAACAGTATTATGACATATTGGACAACGAGACTAATTGATCCGGTAGGTCGCGTAATGGACCTTGGTACCGTAGTACAGGTCACACATTTAACTACAACCTAACGAACGTGTACGGTATTTTCGGTAAAATTAACGGTTGGTTTTTTACGCAAATCGATAGAAACAAAACACGGCCGGTATTCTCGTGCAAACCTATCGTATCAGTCGATTATTGTTCGTTGTACGTAGTGACGATCTTTTTTTCGGATTCGAAAACCCGACCCGGACGCCCGTTCGTACATACACGCGATTGTTCCTCATTACGGTTCGTACGTTCGACGATAAATTACGGAGCGGCGATAACCCCGGAAAGAAATGGGGTTCACGAATAGTATTTCTCGAACTACCGATAACAATCGTAATTTACATTACTCGAACTCTGCCTGCGCGTATGTTGGAAATGAATCTTACGAAATCGACGGAAGAGGCACGATAATTATCGAAAATGTGTGGCGCGAACTTAGCGAAGTTACGATAACAGTAACGTCGGTTATTCCGTTCGTTCGTTATACGTTCGAAATGAAATCGCGAAAAACGCCGTACGTTTTCGTCTTCGTCGACCTAACCGGTGTGTTGGTTGTACGATAAAGCTTTTTTATGGACAACGTATTATCGTTCGTCTCTGAAGTGAGTCGAAGTAAACGTTTGTTTTTTTCGAACGTCGCTGGAAACAACATAAAAATGACGCGCGGTCGTAAACGCGAGTCCGAAGATTTTTCGATTACGTACCGGGCCGTCGCGCGTTCTCAGTGTCCTATCGACCGTCGCGAATTATCGCGTCCGTAAATCACGGCCCGACCCGTGCTATTACTATACACGTACGGGACACACATACACACATCTCACTATCAATATTCGCATCCGCGCAGCGTCGGACTGATAAGAGCGTAAAGATCGTTGGTGCTATCACGTTTCTTAGAACTCTGGCGGCGATCCGGGTCAAGCGGTCCGCGGCACACGATGCGCGGTACACGTGCGCGGATTTACTGGAAGTATTCTCGGGTTCGTCTCGGCGATCGCGTGAAAATCGATAAGGAAACCAAGCCATTTATCCGGCGCACAGATAACGTATTAGTTACCCGGCCAACTCCCTCGGTGGTGGTCGATAATGTTATCGTCGCGCGAGTAATTTCGTTTCCACCAGATCTATTATCGACGTTTACGTTACTTAAATTACTACGCGTACCGGTCAACGATTATTACGAGGTGTCGACAAAAACAAAAAAATATTCCGATATCCGACGGGCTAATACGTTTTTTATTTATCGGAATCACTCATTCTCGGCCGTCTCCGCGGTCTTATTAATTTTTTCCCTCGGAAGTTATTTTATTTCTCTCTTTTTTTTTTTAAACAGTCGTTGTCGAGGAAAGCCCACCCCCATAGGGACTAACCCTCTTTCGGTTATATTTTGCATATTTTATACGGCGTTTCCCTTATCAAACGCCAAAACTTCGGCTTTCTAGTAGATTAATTTTTTACGGTTAATTACGAGTGTAAAAATTTCATTGTCCGAGAATCTCGTTTGTATATATATATATATAATGTATATAAAGCGGAGAATTCGGAGAGATAAATTGTCCTACTTCTCCGCAGTCTACAACGTGACAAGGAAAACGAAATGATAAAAAAAAAAAAAACGTACATATTTTATGTTATGAACGGTCGAGTAGAGTGTACAACGTTAATAAATTAGCGACCGAGTACAATTTCGAAAAATATAAAACGAATTAAAAATTGAACGTTCAGGAGTATTATTTGTTCTACGGGATCAGAAAAACTAATATTATGACGAATTATGTTGTGACACGGCATACATAGTTTAAACCATAAAATTGATGACTATAGAGACGGTACGACTTTATAAACCAAAAACTCGTATACATATCTACTGTGTACGTAAACTCAAGGGACGTAAAGGACATTATTCGAAAATACCTCGGTATTCGATAATAATAACGGACGCGAACGGTCTTGGGAGGTTCGCGTAATATTAAAATTATTAATATTGTTATCGTTATTAGGTACAATACAATTTATATTAACGATTTTGCGGGGGTTCTTTTTAGTCAATAATATATGTATACCCTGCGTTAGTTGGAATACATTTTAAACGTGCAATAATAATTAGTTGTCTCGACTGGATAAAAAAAGGCGTCCGCTATACGTTATAACGTTTCGCGTCGCTGCCGTCTAAATTAATATCTATATACCAAACCACGGAGACGACGAACGTTATAACGGTCGCGAACATTTCTGTCGTATTCAACACGCTTAAGTTTTCTTTTTGGAAATTTGTAATTGTACCGCTAAAATCTTGGGCTACGATAATTATCGTACGTTAGATTCGTATAGTTTCTACGACCGACGAAAAACTGTTATTCTCAATGTTTTCGCAAAATCCGAAATTTACGAACCGTTTAAAAAAAATAAAATATGGTCGAAAATGTTTATTAAAAATCGACCGTCGATTTACCACGACTATTTTACTAAATTTACGGAAATTTCCGCGCGCTTTCGTTCCCG
Source organism: Geopemphigus sp. TES_GeoC_2020 (assembly GCA_025469175.1). Classification (NCBI taxonomy): domain Eukaryota; kingdom Metazoa; phylum Arthropoda; class Insecta; order Hemiptera; family Aphididae; genus Geopemphigus; species Geopemphigus sp. TES_GeoC_2020. The sequence continues at coordinate 27,784 of JAIPRN010000437.1, read as the reverse complement.
TATTCCGTACGTTTCGTACGATGGTATTCGCCAGTTTCCGATGGTTTTCGCGTTATTTCATATTTACAATACTAATTGGACGGTTTTTACGAACACTAAAAATATCGACAAACGAATATTTATAAAATAATGCCGGCGTAATAGAATAATTGTGTGAGAATACGCACGAACACCTAATTCGTTCGAGTATTTTTAGACTTGCCGCAAATAACACAATACCAAGACCGGGGAATTTTTTTAAAAATTTTTTCGGTGCAATTATTCGATATTGTTAGCGCGTCAATACACTGCATTCGATTTTAATACTTTTTTACTGCAATAGCATCTGAGCCCCGATAATGTATAGTCGTATATATATTTTTATTTTATATATATATACGCGGACGTAATAATACACCTAATAATAAACACTAAATACACAATATGTCAAAAACATCGTAAACGCACGCGACGCGTAACGTTTTTTTTTCGCTACCGTCGAGTTTTTATTTTATTTTTCGCCCTGCCCATCAATTTTTAACGATCGTTTCGGGATAAACGGGAAAAAGAATATTAGTTTGTTGCGGGGGCGACGGGCGTCGCTTCTTTTCGAAAATAATACCGGATAACAACACGGGCGTCGATTTCGATAGGGACGCTCGTTTACGCACGCGAGACGTTCAGTATTATTTCTCTATACGATGGCCGTTAACGCGCCTAGTAAACGCCTTCGAACACTTTCGTCGGTGTCGAATACGTTTTTTCTAAATACTTTGATCGTCGAATTAATCGCGTCGAGCTTAATCGTCGGCACGTAATAGCCGTCCGAACAGTTTTCGACCCTGTCCGGCGAGTACCACAATTTACTGGAAGGCATATGGCTCGAATACTATCCGTCCGTAAACGTCGCGTCGACGTTAGGCTTCTCTATTTTTGAGTACACCGAAATACTTTACGAACAATATTCGAGTATCGGAAAAATAATTTTACGTAATATTTTTATACGAGTATTTTTTTACTACCCTCGTATTTTGTGTGTGTGTGTGTGTGTGTATGTTTGTGTATAGAGGCGTCGGCGACAGCCGTAACGCGCAAGATGGTTGGTGTATCGCGTGTGGCGCGTTAATAAGATATAAAACGTACACACACACACACACACACACACACACACACACACATACAATACCTCTTTTATATAGCACGGAAACTAACATTCAGTGGCCTTGCATGGATGACACGACGGCGAGACATGCACGACAGTAGGTAGGTACGCTTGCGCGCACATACACACGATAACGATAGACGACCCCATTTATATATATATATATATATGGCGTGCACGGGACGGTAAAAACGTGCGCATAGTCATTGGTCGCGGGGCTACGATGTGTATAGTAGAACGTCGATAGTGCAGGGGTCGTTTTTACTTTTCTTTATCACGACCACCCGTTTGGGGTTGGCTTCGCCGAGCCGATTTCCGGACGCTCGAGACAAGTCGCTTAGTGACGCGGCGACGTGCCGACGCGTAATTTAGCGGAACAAAATATTAATAAATGGACGACGGCGAATCGGCACGGACGTAAAAAAATAGATCTTTTTTTCGTCGTTCCGAAATCCGTTTGAAGAACGCGAAAAACCCTATCGTACCGTACGTTATCGCGATAAGTTCGTTTTTCAATACGTTACGAACGCGCAACGATCGAACCGTCACAACGGTTCGGACGAAAATTCGAAAACGCGTTTTGAATTTAAAATTGATTTCATTCGTGCGCACTAATTTTACGACCATATTACGACAAGTCTCTGAAGACGACCGGTTTCGAGAGACACGTGTTTTTCGCGACGATATAGTTGACACGACAATTATGTATGTACGAAAATTCCGCTAGAGATACGGTGATCACTTATGATTGATAATTGAATTGTTTACGTTGGAACGTACGTGTTTTTCTGGGATACTAATCGCGTTTGGAGAACGAACCGCGTAAATTAGTAATATTTCAAACATCGTATAATCGTGTAGAATACAAAAGATAATATTTAGTCAAGATTGTCGATTATTGTTGTGTACACTGACTAATTATATTACAGTATACTGATATCGCGTTTAAATATATGAAATATTTCGTATCGATTGACATTTCGAATATATATATATATAACGATTACGTACACCGTGCGCCGCACGTACTTTGTATACAATTAATTTCAGTTCGAGTACGAAAAACGATTTTACTTTCCATTAAAATGAACCAATTACGTTTCGACGGGCGTTAAAAATAGACGTTTCGGCGTAAAGGCGCGCTCGCCGGGAATTCACAATTCGATTTCCGGCCATTACGCGCGTATTATATTCGCGTAAAAGTTTCCCTCGGCCTAGTTTGTAACGTTTCACGGTCGAACAGCAAGGTCAAAAGAATGACGTGACGCGTCCGCGTCGCCCTGTGCGTGTGTGTGTGTGTGTGTGTGTGTGTGTGTGTGTGTGTGACAGTTGGTTTGGCATCTGCCTGCGCACTGCGCATGATTCAAACATGACGAATAGTTTTTTAATCGTTATTATTATCGTCGTCGTTGATTTTTATCGCGTAAAACGTAACTCGCGATAATTTTCACGCGCACGATTCTTGCAGGTAACGTACGAAAACTAATTGAATTTCGATCGTTATCAATATGCAAACGGTGAAAAACTTCGCAATAAGAAAGCGAATTTCGTGTATATATATATATATGTATGTATACAGTATGTGTTTAGTGAACACGTTTAATCTAAATAGTAAATACGTACTCGAGCATGGGAAACTTTTGTTGAATTGGCATTCCGTCTCATATATATTCGGTGTACACTCGATTCCGAATGTAAACACGCGGAAAGAAACGTGAATAAATAATTACACGGACAAACGCCGCCGTTACGTGCCTCAACAGTCAACAATATACCGTCGTATTTGCGGCGGAATTTCCTTTCTACTGTTCCCCGGAGTCGCTAATTTTTCGTTCGGACTAATAAGAGACGCGAACGACAAACAGCACGCGAACGTACATAGCGGACAACGAAACGTCGTTGCGACACGCGTTATACCCGTTGAAATTAATCGCAATAGGCTCGTAAGTTACGCAAAACAAGAATAGCCGAAGGTTCCAACGGTTCTCTAATGTTCGTCGATCATATCGATTTCGTGTATTCTATCGACTAGTTTTTTGTTTCGTATAATCGATTGACGAAGGAGATGTTACGACGCGATTAATTTCGTCGTTATATTCCATCACAATCAGTCTATCCTTTACGCGATCACCGGGTCGTATTTTTAATTTAAAATACCCTCGGCCGCCATGTATGTATCGTCGAACATTCGATACTAGCGGTATGCACGTGTAACGCTTTTATTTTATTCCGTTTTTTAGATTTCGATCGTCACAATAACACCGTACACGTTCGAAATTACGGTTTTGTTTTTCGCGCTTTTTAAGTTTGCCGTTATTGTTGTACATTATTACGTTTCAGTTGTCGTATTATGCGAAACCGATTGAAGGCGCGCGTACAGTAAAATGGGCACGTCCGCCTATGACAGCTAAAAGCGCCGCTCCTTCTCCACCACAATTCCCTCCCCCCGCGTCCACCATCCGGACCGACTATCGCCACAATACACTCTGCCGCACATTAAAATTCACAAGTCAAGACAACAGCAGCTGAACGCGACGTGATAAATTTTTAGTAAAATGAAAATCGAGGCGAAATGTCAATGGTACAACAACACAAAAATGAAACGTCGGGGATGTATGTGTATATATATATATATTCGTAGAGAGAACAAATGGTCGCGCGGTATTTTTGTTTCAAATATTCGAGTTCTTTATTTTATTTTACACTCTTTTGTGTTCACGTCGATAGTAATCTTTAAAGACAAAACCCTACGGCCCCAACCAAACTGAAAACGACCATATATATATATACACGAGTTAAGACACTTAGATTTTATGAAATTCGAGATGCGCGAGTAAGTAGTCGAGGTGTGAAATGAAGAAACTCGTGTATAGTTGTACGTGAGACAAATACTCGATACGTAGGTACACTCAAGTTTTAACGTTAACGATATATATATATATATATAAACGGTAAAGAATATATCGTTTCAATCGATTTATTCGTTATTTTGGTGAAAGTGGCCGAATGCGTGTTTGTCAAACTAACACACTCGAATACATATCTTATCGTTATTTGTACGAAACGAATTCGTTTGTAGATCTCGAAGGCAATTCTCCTCGAATTTTGTAGGCTACTAAATATTCGCTCAATTCCGAACGCTTCGTTAACAACGTACGTAATTAACGAAAATTATGTACGATTTTTTTTTTACGGCGGAAATATCATATAGAGCCTTTTAAAATTATGTTCAAAGAGTTTACCCTTTTTTATGTTCGAATCCGAAAACGTTCTTTATTTCATTACGTTTATTATTTATTACTTCCAAACTACGTTTTAAACATTATTAATAAAATATTTACCGTACCGTTTTCTCCGCGTTTTCAATTTTAAATAAAAAGTAAATTACCGGTTCAAAAGATACGCGTTTTAATTTACCATAATTATTATTATAAATACGTATTCCGGAAAAGTGGTTACGTAATTCTGTATTTGTAAGTATTTTCTAAAATACCAAAAAAAAAAAGTTACCGTCGGCGATGTTTAACTGCATAGCCCTATATTTGGCTGAAAAAAATCACTCGCGCTTTGACCAACAACGGCGTAGGGGAAAATTGTTAAATTATTCGTTAGCTGACAGGTCAAAATAACGACTCGAAATTTATAAATAAGTCGCGCGAGTATATAATTCCGATATATTTATGGTTTAGCTTTAATTTTCACGCAAATGGTTTAAAAACGAAACGAACAGTGACGGACGAACGCGTCTCGGGTTATAAAACAGCGAAACATTCTAGTCAACGTCCAATTACGCTGTGTACGTGCGCGCCCGTCAGTTTCGCTTGCCCGTGTCTTAATTTTCTCAAATTAATTTACCCTTTTCGTTTTTTTCCCTTAAATTTAGACACCTATCACTCGCGGTTAATATTTTAAGTTGACAGCAATTATCACACTTAAAACCTATCGAAGTAGCGATAAAACGTTACAAATAATTAAAACGATATTTTGGGTTTTCCGTGTTATAAAGATTTAATCAAACAAAAAAACAACCACGTTACGTATTAAATTCAAACTGTCCGCTTTATAAACGAAACTGCGTATAAATAACGCGACAAATAGAATCATTTAGCCGTTCGAGTTATAGATTACCTAAAAAATTTCATAAATTTAAACTCGCGGGTAAATTGTTTTCGGTCTTTTTCTTTTTCAAATAGAGTACTCGAATACCGTTCATTACGAACGCGTTTACCGATATAATAATAATAATAACAAAACCGTTATTTATTTCCGGTTTTTCGTTTAATTCAATTACGTGTGATTTTCAGAAGACTTAATAATGTGCACATTGTAATGGCGTACATGAGGGAATATATCTATATATATATTATACGCGCGTCTACAAACGTATCCCCGGAAATATTTACGTAGGGTTTCACAAACTCCTAAACCCTTTGACATTGACAAGTTACGCCACTTCCTGCGACCACTTGAACTAAAAAGGGGACGACGAAAAACAAGTTCTTACACAATATTACCGTATCGAAGAAGAAAAGGAACGGGGGGAGAGGAGGGGGACTTGTGTTCTTTTTTTATGTTCCTTCATTACGTCTGAATCGCGAAAATAAAATACCTAAAGATTTGCATTATAAAAGGCGAACAAATCTATACGGTCTGAACACGAATCGACTCGATTCGTTCTGTTGGTGATTTAGTGGACCGTAAAAATGATTACTACCGCCAACTCGCGTTTCAACCCCTACAGCAGCGTGTGTCTCGCGTTAGAAACAAAAAAAAAACCCCCGAAAAAAAACCGAACAAAAACACGCTCCCGTTCCGAAACGCGAACCGAAATATTCACCAGACGTTTTCGCAATAATCGCCGGCGAATGTATTTCTCGCCCGTTATCGCTACTAACGTACGTGACGCTTGACGTTTATCGTTTTGTCCGGCCGTATTGTAAATACGTAAATTCGCGCGTTTAACGTTCGACGATCGATTATTATCCGCGGTCCATCGGGCCCTTAGAACAGAGAACAAAGATAGCTCGTTCACGACCACGGCAAATATCCCTGTTTCGTGCCCGAAATACCGTAATACAGTTAATTGAATCAAATTGCCCACGTGGCTTCGCTGTACACGGGCGCGTACACACACACATACATATATATATATATATATATCGTATTATTAATGACGACGAAACGTTAAAATATGACGAAAACAATATGTTTTCCTCGTCCGAGTGTCGGGCCTTTTAATTAAACTCCGCCGCCGTCGTTTTCTCGTATACGACGTGAAACGACGCGTTTCGCCTTGGTTACGAAAAAAGAAACGACCGCCGTTTTACGAGAGAGGAGCGCCACCGCACGTGTGTGTCACATCGGCTGCCACGCCACCGCCGCGGCGGAATCGGGCTCGCTCGACGCGCGTTTATTTATTCACTACGAGCGCGCACGGTACGTTCGTCAACGCGTCGTATACTTATAAATATACACGTCGTTCGGGACGAACGTCGCGGGACGGAACACGCGGACGCCGCCTACGTTATATAGCAATACACCTATCTCGACAACGCGGGCAACGTTTCGAAATTATAGCAGCGCTCGAAATGATAAGGCGCGCCGAAATACAAGATTACGCGCGGGCCGCGGCCCGGAAACAGTCGTAAATTGTCACGGGTAGATGGGAGGGGGGGTAACGCCGAGGTATTGGTTCCAGGCCAGATTATCCGAGCGCGAGAGGTATTATTACCACCACCATCACCACTACTACTACTACTACTACTACCGCGGTAACCATGGTTACTTATCACCGGCCTAAAAGTCTCCAACAGAATCTTCTACCCTTCCCACTACTCACTGTTAACGGTATTTAGTCCTTGCCACCGTACCCGGAACTCTCTTCTCCTCCCTACCGTACTAGTTTACTACCCTCCTTATCGTTCCTATATAATATCGTCCCGTCCGCTAAACACTCGGAAACCACTCGCGACCCACGTGGTGATTTACGTCCTCTTCCGAATTTACAATCGGAATCGCATATTTAATAAATAAATATATATATATATATATATATATTATACACACGTGCTACACATATACACGCGTTACACGTATTTAAACGTGCGTGGCTTTCGCCCTACAGCAGTAAATACGAGATAATATTATGGCATCGCCACGCACGTGCACGCGTCGCTGTTTGGAAACATATACACGCACGCACACCGAGATAACGCGCACTCTAACCGTATAGGTGCAATCGTGCAATATAATATACGTTCGTATACACGCGTTTACCATTACAATAAGTAGTTTCGTCCGGACCTCTTTTTGTTTTATTTTCGAAATATTTCTCTCCCATTACGTTTTGTTCTTGCGCCCATACCGTCCAAGTCGATTTCGCTTGGGGGTCATTGAGACCATCATACTTCAGGTACCTATATATAGGAGCACGCGCACAGCGTAACTCGTTTCCGAATTTTTAGGAATAACAAAGGTTACGCGAATTATTTGCGTCGGTACAATAATTGGAAACGAGACGCGTGTATCGTATTAAAAACACCCAATAAAACGGTTAAATATTTTCAATTCCGAACGTTTTGCGCGAAGTATTAGAGTTATAGGTAGAGGCTGCACTGTTCGCGACCCGACAATATCCCGCGACAGTTACCTCGTCTAGTCGGACAAACACAAAGAAACGGCCACTACGTACAACCACGCGGACGGCCGGACGTTTTATTAAATCCCACGCGCAAAATAATAGCGACCGTCATAAATAATATCGTTCGTTCTTATTATTCTCCCTCGATCGACGAGTCGAGTCCCGCGTGATCACCAATGATTTTTTACCGTCGAACACCTCTTACTCAATACTCCCGTTATCTAGTCTAATTGGCGTACAGCCCGATTCATTAGGTATGATCAGGACCCGGCGAAATAGTTGTGTGGCCCAGGTAGGTCCTTGGAACTCGTAGTGGTTCGTCCGGTCTATTTAAAATCGAAAAATCGTTACACGTGATCGGCCGAACGGTTTCGTCTAGGGGGTAGCTCCATTTTCGTCAAACTCTTGGTGTCTGATACATGACTCCGTTCACACGGCCTTTAATAAAATTTTTACGAAAACAAAAATTAACGCGCGATATTATACGAAAGCCATACCGGTAGTTTCAGTTGTCAATCAGCCGGCGCTTTATACGATTACATTTTATATTATCGTAAACCTAAAACGTTCGAAATTTCGGCGTACTTGTAATATAAAACGACGATTTCGTTTAAAAAAAAAAACCGAAAAAATCGTCCGGATTTAATTCGATTACTATTTTCATTATTTTAAAGAGAAATAATAGCGACTCGCGTTATATTTATGTTTATACGTTTTTATTCACTTTTGCGAAGTAATTCGTAATCGCGTTCGAGATTTTCCATTATCCCAAGTTGCCCGAGTGTACGTGTATATACTATATACATATATATATATATATATATAGTTACGCCGCTGTCAGGACTACGAACGAGAAGAACATGAGGAAATAGAGAAGGAGGCGAATTTATCGGTTACATTATTTAAGTTTTCCGGGGAGCTTTTTTTTGCATTTGGATCAGATCCAAGGTCCCGGGAACGGTGAAAAACAATATAATATTTTAATCAAATCCGGGAGCCGGAACAAAAACAATGCGGGATAAATCCCGTCGGGAATTTACGACTACGGGCGACAATAAAAACTGAGAAAAAATGCTCCGGGTTCAGTTCTCAGAGTAAACTAATTTCGGTAACGAGGGGGGGGCTATATACGTAGTGGCGGTTCCCGTAGAGATTCGATAATTTTATTCGGATTTTTGCCCGACGAACGCGGGCCAGCTCCGTTGGTTTTACTTTTACGCCCGAAACGACGACGGCGATCGTAATTTACGCGTAACTCGCGTATGTGTATGCGGTGTGGTGGTCGTTTTTGGGTTTTACGATCAAAATATTTTGGAAATTTCCGCGCGATCGGAGCCGACGGCGACGACGACAACGATTAAACTCGGCGGCCTACGACGGATTTATATAGGCGCGGACGATGGGCCGTGTGGGAGAGGATTTTACGCGTAAGCCGCCGAATTTGATTTCATCTCCCGTACAGTTGGTCGCGCGTTACGTTTCAAAGTATTTTTACGGCTCACCCCCCTCTCACTCCCTCGCTTCGGGAGCGTAGCGTACAGTATTTCCGTCGCCGTTACGAATAAACTAAAAACACGACTGGACATTTCGCTCGAACGACTTACTTCTCACGCCACTAAACGGAAGGCTTATAGGACAATAGAAATCGATATTTTCGGTTTTCGTGCACGTCGTGACGGTCGTCGTAAATAATCGAATTCCCAAGGAAGGTCGGCAAATATTTTTCGGTTTCGTTCATTTGGAACGGCCAGTACCGGTCGGTGTTAACAATTATTTGACGTTTCGCGTTTCGTTAAATACCGCCGATTTCAATCTTGGCACCGTCATTTTCTACCTCGCTCGACGACATTCGATCCACGAATTATACGACTCCGCTTAATTAGTCGATTAAGCATTTGGATTGTTATCCGGCGAATAGAATTATTTAAACTAAATACGGAATCCGTGAGGTAGTACGATGATTTCACCGAGTACACGGTTAACAGTTTTTTGTCCTATCAATATCGAACCACGTTTAACGTTTCGAAAACCCGTTTGATATTAGAGGCGACGACGAAATGCGACGAAATTCACTTTTTGTTCTTTAAGTCGCACGGGTTCCGGTTCGGTTAAATAATTAACGATCATCATATTCGTAGAGGTACGTGAATCGATCGGTACTTTTCTATAGCGAAAACGTTTGAGGGCTAAATAATTAGGCGAGTTATGTAGTTTATTATTATTATTGTTTAATTATGTTATATAACTATAATTAAAACTAATCGAATAATGAATCGAACAATACGAACGACAAAAAATAACTAAACGAAAACGATTTTCCGAATACGTTGGTTAAGCGGATATAAAAACGATTGTCGAACGCAATTGTTTCGATCATAGTCTACTACACGTATGTGTTACGACGTTCGACGTGAACGTTATTTTCGTATCGATTATATCGATATTGGTACACACACACACACACACACACACACACGCGCGCGCGCGTTCGTAATTTGGTAAAATAATATATTCGCGCACGTCGATATCGGGAATGTTATATAACGTGTAGATAAGACCATTCGGAAAACATTTCGTATTATATTTGAATATTATACGGACGCGTTTCCATTTTGTTTAGTTCGTTTTACGTGTTCGCGATTGATTTACGAACGTTTTAACGCACCCGCCGTAATCTACGCTCGCCAAATATTCCGAATTATTTTCGTGGTCTCTTAGGTCTAAAAATCATCGCGTCCAAACGAATTACATATTTATCGTAATTATACGTTTAACCTACACCTCGCTAGATAAGATATGCCAGGTAATATATATATACGTGCGCGTGTCGATTGCCATCGAATATTTGTATAGATTTACTATTCATGGGTTATCAGACTTCTTCAAATAGTTGGAAAACGAAAATAATATATTACTCGGTAAAAAAAAAAACCACGTGGATGTCGTTTATTTTTTTAATTCCGAGCGAACGTTTTGTTTAAATTATTTTCGAACGAGGAAATAATAAACGATTTTATTTTCGTATTAATTTGTTATCAAAGTTGGTACGATTTCAGGGTACTTAAACGAAATGAAATCCCCCTCCCCAAGGACAAATCCGCTGAAAATTACTTCCGAGAAACTCTCCTCCCCCAGGAGCTTTACTAGTTTACCGGACCACCTCCTCTAACGAAAAACAATTAACGTTCGTACGTGCCCAACACGACAGCGGACAATCGCCCATATATATATATATCCTCTTCACCTTAGAACTACGTACGTACAAAAACCGAATTCGAGGAAATAAATCGGCAAATTGAGCCACAGACGGCGTACGCGCGAACGTATTTTCGCGAAAGCATACGCGACGGCTATACGAATCGGGTACGCATGTATCCGCGACGTTCGTTCGTTCATACGGGTCAAGTAATAATTCGATCCGATACGATTATTATAGGATTACGTTTAGGAAAATGTACGAAAAAAAAGACGAACCCGGGGAATCGTCATCGAAATAACGTTATGATCGTTACAACGAACCGATACGCGTCGTTTTCCTATACTTTAGGCGATAATATTTCTTATATTTACCGTTTCGTTCTCTATTTGCTCGTTATTTATGTAAACATCGCATTTTGGGTTGTTCCCCCACGCACGCATATATGTATATAGTTCAATAGAACGCGTACGTATCGGTGTATCGCGCTGACCTGTAGGAAACGTATAGGCGGCACTAATAGATTCAAATATATTCGTCGGAAAAAAAAAACGAATAAGACAAACGGTTTGTCGATACCGCCGATTAGATGAACAATTGTAGGACTGTGGCCCAAAACACACACAACTTGTTTTACCCCGAAACGATAATCGCTATTATCGATAATATCGACGGAACCTTGACTCCTTATGTACATAGTATAACGCGAACTAGTTTCGTTACGATGCGTATAATTGATTACAATTGATAACTGCAGTTCGAATTACAAACGGCTCCTACGCGCGTATACTCGGCCGTCTCATTTATCGTTCATATAAAACGAACCGTGCGCGTTACGTTTGAACGTTAAACGGAACGTAAATTATTTCGAGTCGCCAACGTTACGGCGAAAAGAAAAATTAAAATAAACCCCTTCGCCCGCTTTTTTAATATTGTAAAAACTTCTCCGCGTTTTTCTAGTCACGAAGGCTCTTAATGTTTATTGGATTTTTTTCGTGATTGGGTTTTTATATAGGCTCTAACTACGCTTATATATACGGTTTTTAATCAAACTTGTTCGCTATTTGTTTGGTCGTTTTTTTCTCGTTACATACGCGGCGTCGTTTCGCAACCGCGTTCGTTTAGGTGCCGGTGGCTAATACGCGGCGAGTTCACGAATAAACTACCGAAGAGAAAACGCGAAATTTCGCTCGAAAATAAAAGTACGGCGCTGATCAGCGGCCTTTAAACGGTGGACGGAACAAACGCGCGATTGGGTTCGAAAGAACAATACCGACCGTTCGAACGGTATATATTCGTCTTCGACGCGAACGTGTTCACTGACCGAAAATTGTGACGGCGCATCCGGGTGCGGGGGAGGCGGTACGGAATAACCGATTCGCAGGGACGAATACAAGGTTTTGTACGAACGCTAGTGTAAAACGAAACCATCGAAATTGTACGAAAAATTGCCGTATCGTTCCGTCCTTAATACGGTTTTACACTCGTGTCCAGTTCGCCGTTGTTGGGACGTACGTGCTGACGTTCGGCGGTACGTATTACGCGTAGTTTCGTGTACACGCCGCGAAATCAACGTACGAAATTCGAATTTCGGTTGCGCCGTAACAACCGACTCGTTCCGTAGTATCGGTTAACGACAACGCGTACCGTTAGCGAAATAACGACGCGCCGAATCGTCGTCGTAATGTTTACAGTAGCGTAACGCGCGCGTGTATAAAACGCTCTATTATCTAGTCCATTCACCGCTCCTAGTGTACACAACCATTACAACGTAATATCGGTATCGTATATATATGTCGTGCATACGTAACGCGAGTATATTTTATTAATGGAATTTCAAAATGTACAGTTTGATGTATCGTTAATTTACGAAACAACGCATCATCGCCTCCATTCATTTGTATATAGCGCACACAGACACACACACACACGCACGCACAATGCGCCATCCCTTTGTCCGTCACTTCGTCGCGGAGTAATCATCGGAATCCCGCGCGCATTATTTTCCGGTCGTATATTCCACGTTTGCGGGACGCTCGCGCGCGAAATCGGAAAGAACGGGTTTTTTTTTTCGTTTTTTACGAACGACGTCACGTGTGTAACGGACATATTGCGTTTGATTAAAAAAAAATCCCTTTTATGCAAAAAGTCGCGTCGTCGCTTTGTTTTTTTTTTTTTTTTAATCATGAATAGAGCAGTAATACGAGACTTGCTCCGGTTTTGTACGTTCTCCGTGATTTATGTACAAAGTCTCTTAATGAATTTTTTACACCTTGTACAACGTACGCGTACATCACGCCGGGTTATCCTCCAGGGATGGAAGACAAATTTCTAGTGTCCGCTTTTATTACGATAATCTTTCGGGACGCCGCGCTATTTAAAAAAAAAAACGTTACTTCCGAGGGGGCACCAGGTACGAAAACGTAAAATCGTCCGAATAATCGAAATCAATCGTCCTTTCAGACACACACACCCCTCACCTTTCATCACCGTTCGTATCGAAACGAATATCTCGCATCTTAACACGTTATGCGGCTCTTCGAAAACGAAAAAAAAAACGAATTAAAAAAACTTATAACCGATACACGCGACCGGTCCACGTAAACTTCCCACGAACGAGCGCGCTCGTACCAACGACGTTATTAATTTATCGTAGTTTACGTCGACAGTAAGCGCCACGTACAATCGAATAATTAGATTAAGGTAAACTCGTTCGTTCGAAACCGACGGGTAATATAATTGGTCGTTCGTTTCGGCGAGACTGCGTACGTGCGAGCGTCGGTTTTTTTACCGTGTTTTTAAATAAACCAGTTGCGGCCCGGAGACGTACGGACGAGAGGTGTACACATCGTTGACAGAGGTTGTTACGCGTAGCGGGCCGAGGGTTTTTGTCGCGCGAAATACGTCGAAAACGACTCCGTTCCCGTAAATACGATAAACGCGAACGATTACCACGCGTATATAAAACGTGTCCGGAACGAACCGGCGAATCGTGCGCAGTTTTCGTACGTGCCGGTCGTTCAACGCGATCCGTACAGGAGGCGGCATTTATAATGTTACAATTTACGACGCTAATAATGGCGGAATAGTAGAAATAATAAAGTCCAATCTCGCCGGCTCAAACACGTTTAACGGAATATCGGGCGACGGTTCGTTACGCGGAAAAACGCGTGTTTCGATCTCGTGAACACAATCGGACGATAATTTTTCGTACGTCCGTCCGGCGGTCGGTCCCTCGGTTCGAGAGCGTCGTCGGCCTCCATCCATCCACCGGATGATTGGCCGAGACAGTTGTGCGGGTACAAATATTGCGGTCTATTACTTGGCCTTTAACAGTATTAATTAACAGTACGGACGGGACGGCGCGTAAATGAGACGATATGGGGCGCGCGACGGAATTCAGTTTGAACGGAACACGCGGCAAAACCTTGCCAGGCGTGTACGACGAGTTCGAACGTACGGTTCCCGGGCGAAGTCGGCTATTACGTGATTTACGTCGTTCGCTAATGTAGTCCGGTGTACCGTAAAAAATAACCGAAGACATTGCGCTCTGGAAAAGACATCACGGCGTGCGGGTGTGTGCGTGTATGTACATATTCCGTACCGATTGGGACGTTTAATTTATCCGACGGCAATACCCTACGGTTTGCCAATTACGGCAGGGCCGTTTAAAAACGACCGACAATGATAAGCGCGTGTATTGTAATTCCGCGGTTGCCGACCCGAACGATTTATCGTGGAAAGAAACGCGTTTCGGAACGGAAGGGGCCGTTTTTCTCGTCCGAACGATTTAGATTACCCAACGATCCGATATAACCGTCTCTCCGCCACCCCTCATCCTCGACCAATCGGTCACAGGCCCGTGTCGTAAACGGAAACGTCGATCGTTGACGAAAAGACGAATTCCGTCCCTCCCTGTTCGCCGATCGATTTCGGACAAGGCGTAATATTTACGAAAATTACGCGTCGCGTTCGTTCGCGGACGGGGAATGCCTAGCGAACGATGTCGCGCGGCAGGTGAGAGGTACCAATCGACCAGTTGACCACCCCGCAACGACTCGGCCGTCGCCGACCAAATGGTACATTTAGCTACCGTTGCGCGTGCGTGCGTGGCACATATGTGTTTGTGTGTCCGAAGCTGCGCACAGGAGACGGTCGACCGGACGACAATGATGCACGTGGAAGCCAGACGACCAGACAATCGGTCGTTTTCCCAGCCGATCCAATTACACGTGGCGGTGCTCTTTTTTTACTCGTTTTTTGTGTGTATGTACACGTATATTACGCACACACACACATACGCGCGTGTTCTATACGTGTGTGTGTGTGTGTGTGTGTGTAGTGTTACGTTGGTTAACGAAATATATTATTTCGTCTTCAACCCCGTGGATGAAAAAAACGCGCGGTTTTTTACGAAATATTTTTATATAAGCGCGTAATAGGTTTCCGACCGGGTACGGCAGTAACGCCGTTTTCGTATCGTATGGCCGTTACACGGTTACCGAAGTTCGACCGTTCGACCGCTCAATTATAAACGCTCCGTATGTATATTTTCGTAATTCGATATTTTCGTATCGTAACGAGCTTTAAAAGTTTCGTCTCTCCGCTAAGTTCGTTTTTCTTTTATACGAAATTTTATCCCGAGTCTATCTCTCGCGCGGGCGCTTTCTTTACTTCTTTCTCTCCGTCGTTCGAACAATACAATACGAACGCGAATAACGCGCGTTTAATTTTAACCGTATACACAGAGAAAACTAGCGATTCTTTTAAGGACGCGTACATTGTCGCATTTTTATTGTGTAAAAAGTAAACATTTACATTCCACTACTACTGTGTGTAGCGACAACATATTTTTATTTACGCAACGTTGCATTGTAGCGTACTAGCCTAATAATACGAGTCGGGTTTTTCGTGTCAATAGGATATTTTTAAGTACTTTGGACAAAGAAGACGCGACGTCGTATTTTTCTGCTTTTTACCGCTCGCCTAAATATACCGAAATACGTTAAGAAAATACATCTATACGTATCGAATCGCACGTACGATTAATAGTTTAAACAATCAGACGAGCATATATATATATACATAAATAAGGCGCGGGTTATTGATCGGTTAGAACGAGTCGGACAAAAAAATATAATTCGACGGCGCGCGAGAACGCGACGTTTCGTTGGATTAAACCGTCCGGAACGTTCGTACTTAAACGGTCGTTACGACGCGGTCGTTAAAATTTGCGAGCACGCGTTGCGCGGCGTTGTAACTCACAAGAAACGTCGTTACATTGACACGCGATTAATTTATACATTTACACGGCGATAGCGTGGCGGACGTAACACGTTTCCACGTACAACAAGTACGCGCGCGTATTTTATAAAAATATATATATATATATCGTTTCCCGTTTTTTTTTATCGGTTATTGTATACGACACACTGTTATTTCGCGATGTGCCATAAACGTATTCCGAATGGTCGTATTGTTCGGATTAAACACGACGAGGGCGGGCGGAAAAACGATACGGTCGATATGAACGCACGTGGTACGACGAGCGGGGTGGCTCGCTACCCGATGACGAAACGGTGTTTAAGAATTTCGAAGCCTTACGAACGTACGGGGATTTACGACGACGCGTTCCGTTTTTTATTTATTTCGCGTGCGTGTGCTTGGATGTACTCCGGGCCATACGTTCCGATAACAAAGTGTATTTAGTTAGTACCTTATTCGAGAAACGGTTTCCGATTTTGCCGATAGTTTCCACGAGCGTAACTTACGAACGGTCCAAAACTCGCCAGAAACGTCGTCGTCCGTTGCGTATTCGTTCGGGACGTTTTCTTTTATAAAACCCGAAACTGTGATACGAACCTAGAAACGTTTAATATTTTGACAATATTTATCGAACGCCTTAATACGACAATGAATCGTTAGTCACGATTGTTTATCAAACACAATTTCGTTCCCGAAATAATGATAATGTATAGCTCCGAAATCGAATTCGTTTAAACACCACGCGTTCGAGCCGATACCGTATTTTGTATTAGGAAAATGTATTTTGAGAAAATTCGGATATTTTCGACGAAATACATAAACGTACTGCGCGTATATATATATTTAACGCTTCCGCGTTAGCGGCATTATTTCTTTCAATAATTATTTTAAGCCGTCGAATAGAAAAAGAAAAACGTTTCTCAACGACGTTTCGAAACAATTTAATTGTACACAACGCGGACGTTGTTCGCCGACCAATTAAAATGTATGATATTGGAAAAAATGAACGTCGTTGTCGCGACGAATAGTTTTCTCGCCGTAATGAATTCGCGATCGTATTTTTTATTTTCTCGCGAATATTATTCTGTTATTAACTCGCGGACCAGCGCTATTACCGTTAAACACGCTCGTTTATTTTAACGGGCTATTGGTAGCCGGCCGGTCCTAATTGCGAGTAGCGTGTTTTTCGGACGGACAATTGTCCGCGCGGACGTCTTACGGCCCCTCCCTATACGGCGAGTCATTTATTAAAATTAATCGCCATTACGCGCCACGTAATGTTTGTAGTAATTTCGCGGTTATAAATGATCGAAAATTGGCTATACGGAAATTCGAACGTGATTATATATTGATCGCGAATTATAATTCGATTATTATCGCGCGAAATGCGTCCACGGGACTTGACGCGTTGGTAATTTTTTATCGGGATTGAAAATCGAATTCCCGTCTCTCGGAATCGATCCCGGGAATATTAATAAAACGCGTCGTAGGATAAAAATACATAAATAAATAAAATACATAAATATATATATATATGTATGGATAGAGACGAGCGCGGTTTCCCGTAAAAAAAAAACCGTTTCCGTATTATTTTTCTCCGAATCTCGTCGACGATTTTGATCGAAATGTCGATCGTACGCGGAGTTGTCGTCGTTCCGAATGACCTATCCGATACCTATACGGGTAAAAACGAACGCCGATAATCCGTCGATACATATCGTTTATCCGCACGGGTAAAACGATAAAAACGGCGAATAACTCGCGCCTAGAGTTTATTATCGTCGTTACTATTTTTCGGCTTCGTACGTTTATTTTCGTGTTCGTTGAAAACGACTCGATTCCGTTATATACGAATATCGAATGAACAACTTGAAACTGCCGCGTACATATATTCCCACCGCGTAATATACAATTATAAACGCTCGTACATCATATTGGCCACCTGTGTGTGTGTGTGTGTGTGTGTATGTACGTCGAGTCGGTATTATTTAACGATCGATCTATTCGCGGTAGATTGAGTGAAACATTCGTGTAAGTAGCGCGTAATCAGTGGCGTTATAATAACGATTAATCGCGAAAGGAACTGATGGAAATCGTAGCTACACAATATATATCTGAGAATTATGTACGCGTCTCGATGTACGGCACGGGAACGTACAGACGAAAAGTATCTACGTTTGTATACGTCCGTTTCGCCCGACGCGATATCTTATTAACTTCTGTACATAAACACACGTACGTGCGTATATAATTTCGGCGGCGTTCGTGTTACGAGTACATTAATTTTCGTGTGTACTCGTTATCGCGCAACGTTCCTGTTTTTTGCGTTTTTTAAATACGATTCGAAGGTTATCGCCGGTCGCGGAGAATCGCGATTTTCACTTATTTTCTCCCGGTTAAATCTGTTCCACGGATATTCGTTAATTTTACGACGCCCCATCGGATCGAGGTGGATACACGTTCGAATAATAATAGTAATAAATTGTAACGATTTTTTTCCTCGTCTCGTTTGTGTGTGTGTGTGTGTGTGTGTGTGTGTGGTATAAATAACGGCGCGGCTCACAGAACTCGTCGTCAATTAAAAATCTATTACAATCTCTGGCCGTAGAATTCGCGTTTGGCCCTCGTCCCCGTATTTTTTTTCCCATTCGACATATACACGCACGCGCGTCATATACGTGCGCGGCGGTCCAAGTGTAGAGAGTATACTACACAAACACGCGGTCCGTCCGTCCATCGATCGTTTCCCCCTCGCCCTGTCCACCGACGGTTCGTCGCGGCTTAATGAAGATTAATATCGTCTGAAAAGAGGGTGAAGTTTGTTGGACAAGGGATCGGCGGAGTGAGAACAGCGGTGCGGCTGGGTGAGCTTAGACTAAATCTATAGTTAAATAACAGGTCTTCGCGCGCGCAACGTTCCAATTAACAGCGGCGGCGCGAGTGACAATAGACGCGATCGAACGCGATGACACCCGGCGAAGTCAACGAGATAAATTTATATACACCGCCTTACTCACGCACATACATCGGACGAACGAAACGCTTTTGTGTTAAAAACCAACGGGACTTATCGTTTTATTAAACTTACCCGCCGCGGAGTATTGATCTCGTCACTGTGACCGGCAGAGACGAAACGATTCCGGCAAAGATGAAACGGCGCGAAATACCTTCGAACGACCACTACGCGCGACCCGCGGTGACGTGACGGTACGGATTTTCGCCGTCCGGTAAATCCAAATCGGCTTTACGAATATGACCTCCTAGCGTATACTACACAAGTGTATGTGACGTCGTACAATATAGCAGTGGCGTACTTAAACCCGAATTTCGGAGGACGGGAGGGGGGTTAATTTTTAAATAAATTAATCGGACCACCCTAACGAAACAATGCACGTTATGAACTGTAATAGATTGTTCATTTTTAACGAACACGTTATATTATAACGCGTATTGAAGTTTAAAAATATTTTAGTTTTTCGTTATTATTGACTAAAAATATACGTCTCGTAAGAAATTAATTTTCCCTAAAAATTTTGAGGTTTATTCCTAAACCTTTCCTCCTCCCCGTTAGTTCGCCACCGTACAACGGCTACGGTTTTCCGCGTTTATTATATTTCGTACGCGACTTACCGTACGGTACTTGCGTATTGCGGCCCCGCCACCCGACCAATTCCGCGGGACCGTTAAAAATGTACGATCCCGGCCGACGTACATTTGTCGTGTTCCATACGCGATTATTATTAGGAACGTTAGTATTTTTTTTCTCGCGCTAACGGCCGACTAGACACTAACAAAACATCGCGTAATAACGTTGGTACTACTGGCCTCTCTATCTCTTTCTCTCTTCCTCTCCCATTCTCGCTATAATATAATAGATATTCGTTTGTAATTGGAAATAATTTTTACGTCCGAGGGGGAGCGGCGGGGAGCTCGTTTCGTATTCGTGAACGAAAACAATCGTCGTTTAGTAAAAGCGGACGCAATTTATTAAAAATATCGTACGATAGTAAAATAATTCGGCACGAACTCGGGGCTATGTGTAGCGTTTACGACGAACGCAATCGGCGTCTGTTCGTCCGAACAAGTCTTTCGGCAAAATTTGGCCATACCCGTGTCGGTCCGCGTTTTTGATTTCCGATTGATCTCCGGGCCCTCCAAATGTGCGTCGACGTGCCCAATTGTCGTATTTACTGGATCGTAGCGACTCGATCGAGACCGTTCGACGGGTAAAATCAGACCGCCTAACGATTACGTAACAAAAGTTAGTAAATTTCGAACGGTATTTGGCCAACGGAATCCGGCGGTTGGCGGGGCCATAACGCGTCAGCTTTCCGTGTAAAGTTCGTATTTTTAATCGGTGTCGATAGTTTATTGCGCGACGTAGGTGTTTCCCGTGAATAATACGGCGGAACGTGTGCGTCCGATAGCTGAGGCACGACGTACACAAATATATATATACGCGCGATTAACGTATTACCGTATACATATTTATTCGTTTTTCGGCGATATTTTGTATCGATATTTTCTACGCGGCGGCGGCGGCGGCGGCGGCTGCGACGTACGTATATTATTCGCCGTCGTTTTCTCGCGCCCGTTAAATATTTATAAGACCCTTTTCGTATTCGCCGAGGGGTCGTAATAATAATAATGAAACGGAACGCTATACATCTCGACGAATGTTGCGTCGTGCTGGTAGCGGTGGTGGTGGTGGTGGTGGTGGTGGGTGATCGTATAGTCGCGACGGAATATCTCGTTCATTATACGAATATATAGAACAATGGTCTTGGAGTTCCGCTGTCAACAAATCGGTAACGGATGCCGGTTGAAAAACATTTTTTTCCCTCTAAATTTCGTGTCATTATTCCGTAGTGTCTCGTTTTGATTTGGCACGCAAACTACATTTCGTATATATTTATTTATATATTTTACGCGTTATTACGCGCGCGAACGTTTTATAATTATAATAATGTGAAAAGTCCCGCGCGCGCGCGCCCGTGTGTGTTTGCCGACAATAACGGGCTTCAATTGTGTACGACGATTATATACGTAGTCTAGAAATAGCCCCGAACCGTGTCCGGCGATGGCTGTCGGATTATTTATCCGTCACCTTCTTCGGGTCGGCGGCAGGAGAATGCCGGCCGGACGGTGGCGTGGAGGAGGTGGGTTTGGTACTAGAAAAACAAAAACGAGATTCCGTTCCGATATATCCACCACCCGGTCGTTTCACAAGGAATTCCTGTAAGATATATCGCCGAGGTTGCGCACAAAAACAGGGACTTTCGCGTCGATGCTCCCGTTTGTTGTTTTTTCCGCCGTCGCGCGTAACCGGGTCAGCCCGACACACACCGTTTTTCTCTAATATATACACGTATAAAAATAAATAAATATATATATATATATATGCGTTCGTGCGCACGCGTGTGTACACACGTATTCCTCGCTCTGTGTGTGCGAATACGATCAGAATCTATCGTTGGCATTTTAAATTGGCTGCGAAAATATTTTGGCCGCGACTTTAGGGCGTTTGCTATATTTATACAGGTATAGACGACGGCGCGTCGTCGTGCGGAAGAAGGTCACGTGATTGCTATACGACCGCATATATTATTGTACTATATAATCATATATATATATACACACACGCTGTCTTGTGTGTCTAGACTCGACGGTAAAGAATTAAATGTCGTTTATATTACGCGACGGCGGACGGTAATAATATTATTCGTGCGCGCCGACGGTTTTAACGAATTATTTTCGCGCGCTCGCGCCTGCGTCAGACGGACTACGTCGCGCTCTAAAGGCCGCCGGGACGCTCGTAAATAGCGTCGAACGGTTTCGCGAATCTTATCCCGTTAAAGAATAAACGTAACATTCGCCGAACACGACGACGCCCGAGATCGCTTCGATAACGTACAGTAACTTTGTCGTCGATCGGAACGCGACGGTGTTCTATAATTACATATACCCCCCCTCCGTTTACGTCGTTGTGCGAGCGCGCGCGCGCGCGCGGTGATTAAATTTCCGTTTTAAGCGTTCGCCCCTCCAAACACATACACACTCATCGTCGTCTAGTGATTTGACCGAAGGACCGATGTCCGCGAAACGACATCGAATCGACGACCGAAAACGGAAAGCGTTCGCGGCTTTTTACCGTCCGCCGAACATATAAGTCGAATACGTTTCGACGAACGCGACGGAAACGACGAATTTATTCGGTCAATAGAGCGTGTACCTATTCGCGTCGTGTACCTACCGTCCATAATTACCGTCCGCGCACGTAAGCGTATAACGTTGTTCGGACGTGTAAACGTTACTGTACCGGTGTCGCGTGCGTGCGTGTCGATGTCCGCCCGTACGGGACCGAGCAGTGTTTACCGTACGCGCGCAATGTAATTGACTAACCTCCCGCCCCCTCCCGTTTGTGGGGCTCGGCAACCCTTAAGGCCGGGAACCGAACCAGACTAGTGAAACGCTTTTTACGGTACGGTAATTGTACACTACGGCGGCGTGTTCTTGTCGTATATTTTGTCCCTTCGGCCCGGTCGCACGAGCGCGCGGATATCCGGCGTTGGTACGTCATTAGACCGGACGGCTGTGACTAACCGTCCATTCCACTCGATCGGAGAACACTCACGAAACGGATCTTTCTCTCTCTCTCTCTCTCTCTCTCTCTCTATCTGATCTATACGTTACGTAATATCTGTACGTCCAAGTCGCGTTTGTGAGCTTGGTAAAGTCTTCTGGTACTTAAGCGAACCATTCGAAACACGTCCGGAACCGTATACGGGCGGGTGGATCACGAGAACTACGGAACCCGCGAAAAAGGAATCGACGAATATGTCGGCCGGCGACGTTTTCGAATTCGTCCAATCGGACAATCGCCACGCGCCAATCGACGCACGTTTGTTTCGGTAACGAAGAGTGGTACGGTCTCGATCGGAAACGTACGCGGGGACACCCCGAAGCGGCGGCGTGGCGTGTGGAGAGGTTAGGTTAACCGTTGGCGAGCTCGTAACGAACGAATCACGTCTGTCCACCGGGCCCGTGCTGCGTTACTACACACGCTCCTGGGCAACGACGAATTACGCGTATATTTAACGAAAAATCGACGAACAGCTTTGTACGACAATAATTGCCACGACCGAAAACGGATCGCGTGAGACGAAACGCAATAATAACGGAACATAATTATCGTTAATCATCGCGTACGTACGTGCCTAAACAATACGTATATGACAGTGTACGCGCCACTAGGTATACCGTGGACGCGCCGTTCATTGTGGAACGTGACCCGTGCCCGCAGCCGCGTAACCTGGAAAATCCTTGGGGGGGGGGCGGCCGTTACCGCAGTGCGTTTGGTTTACGGGGAGCCGCGGTGGACGGAAGCCAATATTGTTATTCGCTCGTTGAACGAAAATAATATCGACTTGGCCGTGTAACACGACGACGCGTATTGGCATTTACGGTCGGTGATGAGGGGGTGGGGACCGTATACGGTATATTTTTACAATCGTCCTAGTGCGGCGGAAATAAACCCGCTTATACGTATGAACGCGCCAATCTCGGCGGCGGTTATGACGACATACCTATATCGGCTTCGAGTTCAATCCGTTTTAAATTGTTCCGTCGCGTTACGGTTTCGCGCGTTACCGATTGTTTTCTATTTAATCCCCGATCGGGTTC
The DNA here is from genome assembly GCA_025469175.1 of Geopemphigus sp. TES_GeoC_2020. NCBI lineage: Eukaryota > Metazoa > Arthropoda > Insecta > Hemiptera > Aphididae > Geopemphigus > Geopemphigus sp. TES_GeoC_2020. The sequence goes on along the minus strand of JAIPRN010000437.1, from coordinate 3,859 downwards.
GTTTCGTTTTTGTCGTGTACGTTGATTTAGCGACGTCAACGGGACGACACGCGGCTATATCGGTTCGATTGTTCGTTATTAGACCGGACGGGAACGCCCGGAACCGAGCCCGACGAAACGCCGTACTAAAATCGTCGTTTTTTTATTTTTTTTTTTAATTACGAATTTCGAATAAAATTCGTTTTATCGTCGAAGCACCGCCGTGCATTTCTCGCGTTCTAATGGCGGCGACTCTAGTGAAAAGCATCCGTCGAACGGCGTACGGTTTTCTCGTCCTATAACCGCGTCGGCGATACACGCGCGCTAGTCGAATCTACGAACGTAATTTCCAACGAAAACGGCATCGGATCAGTGCCGGCGATTTTCTCGATATTCCGCGTGGCTTCCTTTCGTTATTTTACGTCGAAACAAAAAACCGTGAAAACAGGCGAAAACTCGCATAAACGAATGTGTTCGCATTAGGCGAAGTGTTTCGTAACAACTTGACGAACACAAATTCGGCAAAATAGTTTCGCCAACACACGTTTATTACGCTCGTTTCGTCGTGTATGTGTTTGTATTTATTTTTACGAAAATTTAAACAATCGTAGTCGCGAATACAATACACGTCCCTAGCCAACGCGTTATATACAGTATTTTTGAAAACACAAACGGTTTTCGGTTTGTTTATAACCGTTTCGCGGTAGACGGTCGGCCGAGTGTCCCATACTCGGCGTTTTCGGATACGTTTTTTTATCGTTCGTTTATATAGATATATTTTTTATTAAAAAAAAAAAACACGATCCGGCGTCGTCATCGTCGTATATATATATATATTACGCGGGGATAACACGCCGTCGTCGGCGACCGTAAAATAACGTCGGGGTAAGGTTCGACAATCTTTTTTACCGGCCAACCGTGAGCGCGAGTGTACGGTAAAAAATCCGTTGGCGTAATCATTATTTATAACAATCTCACGGTCGTCTAACCCGTCGGGCCCGTGGACCTTTGTTCGCGTCGGCGTCTAATTGCTGTGTCCATTATGACCGGGCCGAGTAGAATCTTCCGGGACAAACTGTCGCTAAATAATTACTCACGGTATACGTTACACGGCGACAATCACGCGCCCGCGTATATATATATATATATAAAATAATATAGTCTATACGGCGTAATAACGCGTCTCTCTCCCGAAAGGACTTTCGTAAGCGTAATTAAAAAAAAAATCGAAAATGTCGTTCTTCGCGTTATTAGACGCGTCGCGCCGCTCGCCTACGTATAACCGGTACCGGCCTAACGAAACGAAAACATCCACGGCGTTCAAATAAAAGACTTTTCGTTTTATACGCGCAATCTGTTCGTCGCATCTTTTTGTGTAAATCGCGTTTTCTTCGCGCGCGACTTAATTACCGAATCCGACTATCGTTCCATTATCCGTCGTACTCGTCACACGCCCGGTACGGACGTCATACCGTCGTAAATAAATATACACACGCGTCATTGTTGCGCTGTGTACGTCGCATTGTTTCCAGCAATTATCGACCCTGCGTGCGCCGAGTCCGACGCGAATAATCGAAATGATTTATTATTGATATATTAATCATAGTCGTATAGCGCGGACAGGGTGGGCCGTACCGTATCGCTCGTAATAATAATAATAATAATAACGGTAATTATAAGACGGGAAAAGAAGACGACGGGGGAAATTCGAAACGAATTTTCGATTTTTTTTCTTCGTTTTCGTTTTGTAGACCCGCGAGTGTGCCAGTCTCATTAAAAATCGTGAGTGCGCGTTATATTTTATTCGTACCCGTACGTTCGAATATTTATACGTACGCGAAGTTCCCGCTTCAACGGCGGCCGTTTTTAATATCGTTTTGTTATAATTGTTCGAACTCGCGTACTAATTACTTTACGGTATACGCTGGTAAATACCATGTTACGTACGGCGAAAAGCGTCCGAGTTACCTTTTTCGTTTCACAAATAAAGGCGTTACTTCGAACAAAAAAAAAAAACGGTCCGATCAAATTATTATTGTACTTAACCGCCGTGGTGAGCGCGAATGTTTTTTTAAATAAACACTGGGCCAGCCGGGACAACTACAATTGATAACGATTGTCTGTTGACAGCGCGGCATACGCGAAACACTCGGCACCTCCCACGTAACTTTTATTATTTCGAAAATACGAACGGGGAGGTGGGAGGGAAATAACGAGTTTGTTTCGACGAAATAAAAATAAACGGAGCCGGAACATTTCGCGTAATGGAATTTCGCTATTGTTTACGCTCAATATCGGGAATTAACGGGCGGCGTTTATTATAATACGATATCGTCGTTACGGAAAACATTCCGACGCACGTCGAATGGTATCGTCGTTACGCGCGTCCCGTGCAATTTCGGTGGCGCCCTTGGCAAAACCGTCGCCTTTGCGCGATCGACGTGTGTGACGACCGGAAAACGCGAACGGCCGGACACGGACGAACCGAGAAACGACGTCGGTTCAATTTGGCCGGCCGTCCACCCGGTTCACGCGATCAGTGTACGACGCGGTCGTTTTCAACCGAAATTGTAGAGGGAAACCGAAAGGGAATCCTAAACGGACGGTTCGGTTTAACCGCTCGTCGGTTATTGCCACCATATAGCCGTCGGTGGCCATCGTTTCTTACCGACGTTTTTGGTTTTAGCGGGTCTACCAACGGGAAATAACGTTCCCCGGGGTCGGTTACGAACGTGGATAATTTCCTTTTTGTTTGTTCTGTAATTCGATCGTAACGGACGTCATAAATTAATCGCGTTTTCCGTTTCGTTTTGTCTGTTGCAGGTTAGTAGTAGCGTACATTCGTTACACAGTTGTAACGTCCGACGTGTTCCCCGGGACGACATTCGGGTAACGTTCGCACCGGCCAGGCCCGCCGAAGACGATTTACCGCGTTCGAAACGCGCACGGTATACACCAACAAACGGCTACTGTACACCCCGTAACTGTGCCAGCGGTGTTGCGTTACAATTACGACGACACGACCCGTTGTGCGCGGGACGCGCGTAATCGCGCGCCGTATTGACCGACCGGACGGAAAGCGGACAACTGCGACCGGTATATATAACGCACGTCCCGGGGCGGTAATAGTAGTAGTAGTAGTGGTAGTCGTAATAATAGTAGGCGCCCCGGGCGTTTACGAGCCCGTTAAAAATGTTCGAACGTAAATTATTTTACAACCACTTACCCTACCAGTCTTCTATTCGACTCGCGTTTCGATTCCCTTCTGTGGCCCGCGCGAACCGCCGCCGCCGCACGCAACTTACAGGCGAAACCTGCGCTGTCCACCGTAAATTTGTCCACGCCTGTGCGCCCGCCGTTCGAAAACCCGCGTACACGTGTACCAACGCCTACTACACTCGTCCTATACGCGCCCGGGTCACCGCGGGATCGTATTTCGAAAAAACGTAAAATCCGCCGACATTTTTCTCGTCATCCCTCAACACCAGTGCCCGCGACCCCGTTTTGTTCCGGGAAAATGTAAATTTTAGACGCGCGCGCGATATTAATTATTATTATTGTTGTTCTTGTTGTTTAGCCCGTATGAAATAACGCCCGTTCGTAATTTTCGCTTGTTTTTGTGCCGGCTATAATATTATGGTCGACTACGCGCGTTTATTATTACGCCGTAAGAATAATAAACCGACAATTACGGAAAATATACAAAAAAACAAAAACACCGACGACAAAACCGTAGGCGGTAACAAAATTGACTTCGAAAAACTTCGCTGGCGGCTCGTACACGGAATACGCGCGTTTCGTCCTTACGTACGGCACCGTATAAAATAACACGCCGGAACGTAAATACTCTCCTATATTATATATATATATATATATATAT